>SKCR01024410.1:0-34408 GCA_019454045.1 Zanthoxylum bungeanum | reverse complement strand
GTGGGCCTCACCCCTGGGACTCATCCCCTAGACTGAAACTGATATGGGCCTCAACCCTGAGACGCATCCCCGAAACTGAGTGATATGGGCCTCAACCCTGGGACTCATCCCCAAAACTGATTCATTTCTGAAACTGACTGTACTGTTGCTGCTTCTGATTGGCTTGTCTTTGTCGCTTTTCTTTTTCTTCTTCAAAACCTGTGAATACAAAACAAAACAAACACAAAAAGAATACAAAAAAGCGTACGTGTATGCCTGCATGCATGAATGAATTTCCTATTTTGTTGGGTTAGGTCTTCCGCCAGTTCTCCAGGTGATTGCACAGTCTTCTCTTTGGTCTCATGGCTCAATTTCTTGTTATGTCCCGGATTCACAAGGTGGTAGACTGGTCGCTCCCAGTATTGATTTAGCTTTCTGTTCTCCGCTGTTTGCACTTGGTCAAGATGAACCACATGGTGGGGCCTTCCATATCATCATACTATATCACATGCTACGAAATAGTCCCAATAGTTATACATATTATCGTCCTCAAGGAATGCTCAGTAATGAAACCAGAGAACATTCAAAACACTCAATGCAACTCAAATCTGAGTTTTTGAATAAATGATCTATGCCAGACTCAAAGTGTGTGTGGGCAAAGGTTCTTTCACAGCTTGATCCTTAAGCAAGCCAACTCAATGATTTCGTTTCAAAAATCGGGATCGATGGGTTAAACCAACCTAGATGTCTCAATTATATTCCGCAATTGCTTTTTCGTGCTCAATGTGGTATGATTTCATTTTTATTTTCCTTTGTCTCTATTTTTTCTTTTTCTTTTTTCATTTTCATTTTTTTTTCAACACACCTACCCTTTAAGGTAGCATTTCTCCTCATGGTTGTCCTAATACTCGCCCATGGGTAGCTTCACGCTTATCGGTTATAGATGGTTCAATTTTTTTCCTTAGAGACTTTTCTTTTATTTTCAACCATACCACACATTATAACATAAGCAAATCAAGATAGACATCTAAGCAAACGGTCATTCACCGACCTACAATTTCTTCAACTAGTCACTTTGCTAACTACTCAGGTTTTCACTACTAAGAACCATAATCAAGTGCTTACGAGTCAAACATAGATCAACTACTCAAAGTATCAGATAAAAGCACATCAGAATTTATCGTTTCTAAGGTTTCACCCTAAAGCAAATAATTTCATCATCGGACTTATGCCTAACTATCAAGGACTAAAAACAAACAACAATTTTTTTTTCTTTTTTTTTCTCTTTTTTTTTTTCTTTTTTTTTTTTTTTTTTTTTTTTCTCTTTTTTTTTTTGAAGGCCCCCCAATGGTCTTTCTATCACTGCCGTAAATCTCTATGTTTCTCGGTTTCTTTTTCTCCAATATCCATGTTTGCTAAACTCTTCTTTGACAAGTATTCTTTTTCCTAACCCAACAGATATCTATGATGGCTTTTAAGACACGGGGTTAACATGATGCATGTATGCATGAGATGCATGACATGCGTGTGATGCATGTAATATATAAGCTCATAAGAATTTTACACTAGTTGGCCCATCATCATTTTAGAAACCTTTGGCCCGATTGCCATAAAGCACAGACTCATCCCAGTTTAAATGGCCCAACAAGCTCATACCTCATGACAACAAGTCCAACTGAATCCAAATGACAATGGGCCAAAACATAAAGGAATAGTCTCTACTGATCCTACAACTATAGTTCATACGCGGGTTTAAAGAGGTATAGACAAAAGCTCTCGTCGATGAAGGATTGCCCACAACTAGGTCTCCCCACTCAAGGGTCCGAGCGACCAAGTGATCGCACATTTTTTATACCCAAAGGTACGTGCCAACGAGTTATGGTGTACGAATGAATGTCAAATGGATTTCCCGTTGTAGATTCCCTAGAGGGAGGGTGGAGCGAGGCTCTCTTAAGTACCCTAGCCCCTTAGGCTCTTATCGCTTGGTGACATGAATAAACAACGAGTCCTCCAAATTAGTCCATCACGGTAGACTACTAGTACATGATTATCTAGGTGCCTTCACAGCTTTTCCTTATAGAAAGGTAGTGAATGAATGAAGACACCAAACCATTACCTAGCCTTAAAAGTGCATTTGATTAAACCCCTTTCAACCTACGGTAGACACAGTTAACTAAAGCACAAATTAAATCACTACAAGACATTATTTCGGGGCCAATTCTCTTATCCCCAGTGGAGTCGCCAGACTGTAGGACACAGAACTTGGCGACGCTGTTCTAGACTCGCGGCCTAGTTGGGAGTACGGAGTAGCCCGCGGGGGACTAAACCGGAGAATAATGGAGTCGCCACCCGGTGTGAACCAGGACAAAGATTTAAGGCCGCACTCACCCCTCGCAAGGGAAGACCTCAAACCGTTGGGTTCGGAATGGTCCCTTACTTATGTCACTTGTGATGATATGAATTGTGCAATAAACTAACAGAATCTACTCAACCTATATGCTCAAAGACAACCTAGATCTAATACGCATTCATCAAGATAACTCTTAATCTAAGTTTGCATGCTTGAAAGTAAATCATTAAACGGTAAACACGCAATATAACACAACGATCATATTGAACCATTAAACCAAAATAAACGAATAACTATTTAAACATAATCATAAACTAACAAAATATCATGCATAAAAGTAACATAATCATGCTTTAAACATAAATAACAAACTAAATTAAATCATGCTTTAAAATAATAAATAAATAACCTATAAACTATAACATGCTCAAATACAATTTTGGATGAGACGAAATACATGTCTCTTAAGTGGTACGTGGCGTTGTATCCCGAGTACAAACCGCACTACCGTCCATTCAGATTCAGCTACGGATTTTACGTCCGGGTTTCCATCCTATATACCATAAAAGGGAACACATACTCCGCTAATCCAACAATCACATCATGCCTCAAACGACTCTCATGCGATAATATTCCTAAAATAAACAAAAGATAATAAATAAAAGGATGCCCTCAGGTCTAACCTTTTTTTTCGTCTCACGAAAGGGCGTTACACGTCCGTTGATAATCGATTAATTCCATATTAATCGTTATCTCTCTCTAGACGATATTTTATCCCAGATAAAATATCCCCGTAATCAATCCTAGATTAATTTTCTCTCTCTTCTATATAATCCCAGATTATTCAAGAGTGCGAGTTGTGCGTCATCGGTGGATTATCGGGAAGCGACCCATGAGATCCCCGGATATATTGGCAGTAAATACGGTCATCGGAGTATCCGAATCACGTACGTACCAAGTACTACGTTTTACCGATTTACGAGACAAGGTTGACTCCTAGCAAAGCACCAAGTCTTCCAATTCTCCGGACATATCCATTTAAGAATATTAAGATCTGTATCAAGCGTAGTATACGATTGTATTGTGCATATCGGCCCAGTATCAAATAGTCACGTGCTAGGGCTGGGGCTGGATAAGTGTCTACCCCGTCCGAAGCAAATATCGGATATTTGGTAACATAGTCTCTATAATCGGATATTCATGACATGGTCACAATATCCCGATTGGTTGCGCAACACTCAAGAGCACTAGTACCGTATCCTGCGTGACATCATCTCCACTATGACTGAAGTGATACTTCCGTCTTGACATCACACCCAATACACTACGACTCTCTGATAAACCCAGAAGTGGTGTACGCAGAACCGGTTAAAGCCCTGTACCACCAAGACCAAAGTCTACCGATTATCGTAAGTATTAGCGATGTAAGTCTCAGGTTAAGACTATACACACCTACCTTGATTTCGGCCTCCCATAGACACATAGTCATAATACCAATGGGATTCCGAGGGGTCTATCCAGAGCGAAGCTGTTTCCCGTACCATCTGTGAAACACAACCTCCTATCGCACTTGCATAAGTATCCAATACTTATATATATGAGAACTATGCCGTTGTGCCCTCACAACACGCACAAGTGCAATACTAGCCTATTCTGCATTATCGATGTCATGTCTCGATAATACTCTGGCTAGAGATATTTAATGATAAATCCTTCGGGGACTGATACTGTCTCATATCATTCTCAATCCAGGAACTAATCATAGGGACCTCTCTTCATTTATATATCTATGGTGATCTAATCACAAATGATGAGAGTGCAATTTCCTTGTCACATAGTTAATTTGCTACAACAACACAATGATCTGTGCAAATAGTGACGCTATGGGTCATTTTGTCCAACAATCTCCCACTTGGCACATAGCGAGTCACTCAAGTGTCCTATACCCGAACTATGTACGGTTCGGTCAAATTGCTGAGGAAGATTTTCGTCAGCGGATTTGCATGATTATCGTCTGACGCGATTTACACGCTCATCACATCGCCATGATGTATGATCCGAACGAATCAGATGAATATCAAAGTATATATATGGATCGTCGATGAGACCTTTAATTCCTTAGCCTGTGCTGACGCCTAGCTCAGCCGCTAACAGAACTATATCTAATCTAATTAGATTTATTTTCGACCCAAATGGCTTATATTGCTGCCTCAGCTGCAGCAATAATCCGCATTTGTTGTTTATTCGGCAACAGTTATCTTGCTCGGAATATTTCCAGCTCAGTGTTCCGTTATTCAAACTTTATAGTACCGCAGTATTTAACTGTTTGGAAACTTGTGGCAGTGATCCCAGTCACTTCAAGTTCTCATTCTCCATAGTTTATGACAACATCTTTAGTTCTCTGAGATACTAATAGATGTCCTAAACTTCAATCCAGTGACTATCACTTGGATTGTCCTGATTGTGACTCCATATGCTCAAAGCGTATGAGACACCATATCAAGTACATTTTAAATGTACAATTTCCCAGAGAGTGTTAACAACTCCAAATTTATCCCAGTAGATCTTTATTCCTTGAATAAAGGTTGTTACTCCCCAGAATTCTACGGAGAATTTCTATTGAAAGCCAAGCTTTCAACAATAGCTTTATGGGAATTTCACTGTCAGTGCGCTCTCCCACTAACCTCCTTACATACACAAGAATTATTTCGTTTTGAGTCAAATCATAAATCATTATGATTATTTCAAAACGACAGTTCCAAGAACCTTATGCTTGTTTCAATCCAAACATGGATCGAATAACCCGCAACCTTGTTTGTTGGTTATACAAAATCGTCAGGATGTTCTAATCATCCTCCAAAAGGTTTCCTTTTCAGGAAGCGATTTTGATCTGTAACTGACACATTTCATAAATGAAATACGCAGTTATCAACAAGCATCTTCAAAATGGATTTACCATGGCAACAGGTAAAAGGTTGAACCGTTATTAACACAATGTTGATAACAATACCTTTCCGTCACAAGCCTAGCTCAGTACGTTGGTATGTTGCCATCCATATATGTCTTCCTTGAAGACGTTTAATGTACCAATAGGCACAATGCCTTGTGGTACAACAACTAGTATCCAAAATAGTTGTTATACATGGAATCCATTTTGGACTCATGGCACTTTGCCATGAAAGGGAGTTGATACCTTGTATCATTTCCTCGTACGTAGTCGGTTGGTATTCCTCAATAAGATTTACATCTTTATGAGGTTAGATCAGAAACCCATACCCTAGGTTGTTTTCTGACTCTATCCGATCTACCCAGTTCTTGTGTATTCGAAGATTAATGGTACAGATTCATCATTGATGAACTGTTTGTGTTCCATTAAGGACTTCGTGCCTTGAATAGTATTACTCTGATTTTCATCGAGTATCACTATCCTCCCACTGACCACTGCATATCGGTATTCCTCTCAGGAAAACCGCATGGTGAGCAACAATCATATTGTTCTCATGTGAGATTTACAAGTACTATACTTAAGGTTTCCCTTAGGATAACCTATATTGGCACTTATCCAATTTGGGTTCTTAGTTTGGTATCATCCAAACGTTATGCCTGGCATACCCAAATTATCAGGAGTGAGAAACCCCGTTTCTTTCCTGTTCATATCCTATATGATATCTGTCAAACAGATTTATATGGAACCTTATTCTAAATAAGTTTTGCACTATTAATACATATCCTATTGAATGAAACAGTAGCTCAGAGCAACTCGTGATAAACCTTATCATGTCCAACAAAGTTTGGTTTTTGGTTCGGACACACCGTCTAACTGACGTGTCTCGGGAGGAGTCCTCATATGAAAGAATACCGTACTCTTTCATGTACATATGAAACTTACTGCTTAAGTATTTTCCAATACGGTCTTACCGTGGCGGAATAATACTATAGCCGATCTGTTTATTTACTTCGTGTCGAAACTTCAAAAGTTTCCGATCTGTGTTCTTCAAAAGAAACACATAACCACAACGTGATGCCACATCCGTTAAGGTCACGAAATATTCATGTTCACATCTAGCCTAGCTAGATATGGGCCCACTAACTTCACCATGAATAGGGCTAACAGATCGGTGGCACTTTCACTATTACCAAGTAAATAGTGTTTTAGGTACTTTACCTAATAAACTAGATTCGCAGACTTTATTTGAATAGTCAAATCAGTCCTAGTACCCACTCTTCAAAAGTGTGGATATACGAGTCTTGTTCAATTGTGTCCTAGACAACAATACCACAAATAAGTCTCTATTGATCAAATCAATTTGAGCTATTTATTTGTCATTTTATATGTTTGAGATTTTTATTATATTCAAAATATAAATTCTGTTATTTACATCTAATGTATTTATCTCAGTATCATCTTTATATAATGAAACACTTAGTGTTCTAGAATATAAAGGTTTTATCCGGATCGGATTAAACACTGATATAGAGATAATGTCTCTAGTCAAACTAGTTACATAATAACATTTCCTAATTTAAGTACATACCCAAAGGGTAGTTCCTAAACTTAGGTATCTACGGTCGAAACAGCGACTTTCGTCCCGTTTCCGATTCGCAGAGTAATCTCAGCTTGAAGTCAGTATCCTGCTCAAAGCAGATTCTGAACATCAATAGATATATTTTATGTACCACACTAAGTATTTAAAATCTAATTTCAATACTAGTTGTGAACATAACTTTGACAAACATTTTTAAAGTCAAAGCCTTGCCCTTTCTTTAATTCCTTCGTGTCTGCCATATCCAAATGGTAGTCATTTTGGTATATGTCAAATATCTTTTCAATATTTCACAAACCTTTGGGCAAGCCTTGGGTTTTAGAATATCGAAATGATGTGTACCTTGTGCAACTTGCCCAATTGCAAACTTTGACTTTAAAATAGATTTATTGTCAAGTATATTAAATTAAGCACTAAAGTCATCATCACATAAATCTTCCAAAGATTTTATGCTCTACTTATTTGCTTAATTATGGGCCTAGATATAACAAGTTATTTTATCCAATAAAGTAACCTATTATTAATTCACAATGAAAATTAAATCATTTAAATATTCAATATTTCAATTTTATCTTGATTACAATAGTCCAACTATTTAATCAACGATTAGTGGTACTATATATATTATAATGATTATAATAGTCCAACTATATAATCAAATATAATCCAAATTAATTAACCTCAATTACATTGATTACTATAATCCAATTATAAAATCAACTGTAAACTGAAATTAATTAATTCAAATATATTGATTAATATAATCCAATTATATATAATCAAGTATAATACAGTCCAACTGTTTATTAAAACAACAATTTAAATATTAGTCCAACTAACATTTAATATTACGACGAAATAATTTGAATGAGCGCGTTTAGCGAGTATTCGAACGAATGTTGCAAATTCAATACTTGCCTCCCACTATTTTTCGTCGAGCCTCTAACCCTCTGTCGAGTACTCGGGAAACCGTGTTTCCTAGTGGGCTAGGATCCCGTTAAATATCACACAATCTTGACTTTGGCCAACAAATTGTATGATAATTAACTAGGTAGATCTCGAAGATCAATTGGATCTCATCCAACTCCTAGATCCAGTAGGTGGACATCCAAGTCCCAAACATATATCTAATATATGCATATACATCGAATGTATACCCTAACATTTTTCCTCTGAATCAACTAGGCCTTGGCTTTGGCACAACGAACCTAGTGATCCCAGTCAAGCGCGGACCCATTGACATGGAAGCTTCGTAATCAATGTCAATGGACAAGAAGTGGTCTTGACTTTGGCCAACAAACCACAACTTGGACACGACACCGATATGGAACAAAGCCTCGTGATTAAAACACATCTTTGACGGACAAGGGCTTGACTTTGGCCAACAACCCCTGCCAATCTCGGATCTTGAGTAAGAATCACTCAATGGAAGGAAAATAAACGCTTGATATTTAACAAGGGTTTTTCGCGTGCAAATTGGCTACCAATTTAATTATCTTTGTTAAGGTCTCATCATCATACACCCTTAAACATGCATTCTAAATACATAATAAAGCGAGTATGAAAATAAATAATAATGATATGCGGATGGATACTTTACATTGATCCTAGATCAAATCTCTCCCTTTCTCACTCAAGCTAGCACTTGTACTACTTCTACCCGTTACACTACACTTCTAAAGAAACCTCATTTACATTGAGGGGAATAGATGATAAGAGAATACAAAAAGAATAGAGGTGATAAGGCTGGACTCGCAGGTCCAATTTAATAAATCGAATTTATTACAACAATTTCTAAAATTGCCCCACCCATCTAATATCCATCCGATATACATTATTCATGCATCACAACCATGTATTCACTCATATAAGCATGCTATCAATCAATCTAATCAAATTAATTAATCTGATAATTATGTGATCATCCAATGTTCAAACAACGATTTGATTTTGTTCGAGTCAAACTCGTTTTTGTGAATAAGTACTTAAAGTACGAATTCCCGAATTAAATTAAACTACACAATTAAATCCAATTCAATTTGTATTTAATTCTAATTCATTATTTAATTCCAAATTAAATAACACACTTTAATAATAAACCCTTTTCGACTTAAATTCCAAATTTAATCGTTACGGGTCTCAAAGCCCGATTAATATCCAATATTAATTTAATTAAAGTCTAATGGGCTTTTAATTAATTTCTTAAGGCGTGGTCTTTTGGTCAACTCGGGTCAAACCCGCAACCAAAGTCCAATCCGGGATTTACCCCATAAGCCTTTAAATTAATTTTGGCCCATTAGGCCCAATTAAATCATAAAGGTCCATTATGTTGCATTTGGGCTTTATGGATGCGGTTTTGGGCCCAATTGGATCCAACCAATTTTGCCTAAAACAAACTTTGTACAACAAAGCCCAATAAGCCCAATAACAACAATTCAAGCTCAATTTCCAAAATTAGCCCAATTAATTAAATTACACAAATCCAATTTCGCAATTTAATTACCTAAAGTGTATATCATGATTAATCACCTAAACTATTATTTCCAAAACACAAATTAGGCTAATTAATCATGCTCAATTTCATCATCACATGTCCAACACATTAAGATTAAAATCAAACTCATTACATGCTTTACTTTATTCTTGGCAATAAGGTTAATTACATGTCCGATTTGTTTCAATACAATTAAAAAAACCAATTCGACATTAAATCAACATACCCTCAATCGTTTCAAGTCATCCAATGATCAACGAAACAAAACTACCAAGAATTAGGGCATACTCCTATTCGGCCAACACATCAAAATTGGGGAAATTTGTTCCAAACAATATTTAATCAAATTGATCCAACCAATCATCAATTAAACAAGTATTAAGCATACTTAATCATCCAATTTCCATAATTGCATGCTCAATTTCATTTTACCCAATTTAAAGTTTCATGACATACTTGGCAATTTGGGGATTTTTCGTCCAAATCGAATTCAATCCAATTGATTCCCAATCGACGTTAAATCATCATCCCGAATGATTTCCAACACTTCCAATTGTCAAAAATCAAAAATCCCAAGACATTAAAGAACATTACATATTCGGCCAAGGAGGAAAATTTGGGGAAAATTGATCCAATCATATTTTCTTCAAATTGACCTAATCAATCTTCAATTCAAACACAATTAAGCATACAAATCCATCCAATTTAATTTGTCATGCTCAAAATCAAGTTTGCCCAAATTTTAGCCCTAACTTTTTCATGCTTTTAACCTAAGCTCTGATACCATTGTTGGAGTTTCTATAGGTCCCAAGATCAAAATACAAGCATGAAACATAAGCGAATACAACGACGGAAGTGCGGAATACTTACATCGAGCGGTTGAGAGACGATTTGGCAACAAAACGAACTGAAATTCTGCTCACTGCCCACTGCTCATGTGCGCCCACTGCAGCAGTTTGGTGGTCTGTTTTGCGCCATTTTGAACATCAAAAACGAGCTTCAAGCTTGATCAAAACGTTCCCGGCTCATGGGCGAACCTCCCTACACCTTCGCAAGACTCGTAGTGTGCTAGCACTTGCGGTTATCACCATGAAAACGCAACCCTTGCTTCCCTTTGTTCACGCCATTTCTGGTTCAAAACCAGTGAAGAAAAATGGTTCTTTTCGTGAGAAGAAGAGAGCAAAAATGAGAGAGAAAGAAATGTGAAAAGTCATTACAAAAGTTGTAAATCATTTTGTTTATATATTTTCCAAAATATATTAAATGATTTACCAATTAATTTAACTTTCAAAAAATCAAAGAAATTGAATGTAATAAGCTTGAGTGTTCCACACTCCAATATCAACTTTAATAAAGTGACATGTCTTTCAATCATTCAATCACATCAATCAATCACATCACTCAAAGTGACATTTGTTTTGACGCTTGATGTGACGAATGATTTGACGCTTGATGCGACTTACGATGCCGCACTCGAATTCGAAATACGAATGCGCTCGCAATCACACTCGGGCTCGGGTTCGTTAATTCCAAATTAACGATTTTTCCGTCGCGTTGTAATTAAATGATTACGCCTAGCGAATTCACTATTCACGTCGCTAACGAATTAATTCTAAATTAATTCGTTCGCCCGAATTAAAATTTAATTTTAATTCCGCGTCGAAATCTAATTTCGTTTAATATATCGAATATATTAATTTAATCGATTAATTCCATATTAATCGTTATCTCTCTCTAGACGATATTTTATCCTAGATAAAATATCTCCGTAATCAATCATAGATTAATTTTCTCTCTCTTCTATATAATCCCAGATTATTCAAGAGTGCGAGTTGTGCGTCATCGGTGGATTATCGGGAAGCGACCCATGAGATCCCCGGATATATTGGCAGTAAATACGGTCATCGGAGTATCCGAATCACGTACGTACCAAGTACTACGTTTTACCGATTTACGAGACAAGGTCGACTCCTAGCAAAGCACCAAGTCTTCCAATTCTCCGGACATATCCATTTAAGAATATTAAGATCTGTATCAAGCATAGTATACGATTGTATTGTGCATATCGGCCCAGTATCAAATAGTCACGTGCTAGGGCTGGGGCTGGATAAGTGTCTACCCCGTCCGAAGCATATATCGGATATTTGGTAACATAGTCTCTATAATCGGATATTCATGACCTGGTCACAATATCCCGATTGGTTGCGCAACACTCAAGAGCACTAGTACCGTATCTGCGTGACATCATCTCCACTATGACTGAAGTGATACTTCCGTCTTGACATCACACCCAATACACTACGACTCTCTGATAAACCCAGAAGTGGTGTACGCAGAACCGGTTAAAGCCCTGTACCACCAAGACCAAAGTCTACTGATTATCGTAAGTATTAGCGATGTAAGTCTCAGGTTAAGACTATACACACCTACCTTGATTTCGGCCTCCCATAGACACATATTCATAATACCAATGGCATTCCGAGGGGTCTATCCAGAGCGAAGCTGTTTCCCGTACCATCGGTGAAACACAACCTCCTATCGCACTTGCATAAGTATCCAATACTTATATTTATGAGAACTATGTCGTTGTGCCCTCACAACGCGCACAAGTGCAATACTAGCATATTCCGCATTATCGATGTCCTGTCTCGATAATACTCCGACTAGGGATATTTAATGATTAATCCTTCGGGGACTGATACTGTCTCATATCATTCTCAATCCAGGAACTAATCATAGGGACCTCTCTTCATTTATATATCTATGGTGATCTAATCACAAATGATGAGAGTGCAATTTCCTTGTCACATAGTTAATTTGCTACAACAACACAATGATCTGTGCAAATAGTGACGCTATGGGTCATTTTGTCCAACATACAAACCCACAGTGGAGCATCAACAGAGACTCAATCTAATCATGAAGGAGGCCGTGAAAAAAGAAATCATCAAATGGTTGGATGTTGGCATCATATACCCCATCTCAGACAGCACTTGGGTGAGTCATATACAGTGTTTACCGAAGAAATGAGGAATTACTATTGTCACCAATGAAAAGAACGAGCTGATTTCAACAAGAACAGTGACTGGATGGAGAGTATGCATGGACTACCGGAAGCTGAACAAAGCAACAATGAATGACCATTTTTCACTACCATTCATTGACCAGATGTTAGATAGACTGGCGGGACATGAGTTCTATTGCTTTCTGGATGAATATTCAGGATGCAATCAGATTTCCATCGCCCCAGACGATTAGGAGAAAACCATATTTACATGTCCCTATGGTACTTTTGCTTTCCGCAGAATGCCATTTGGATTATGTTATGCTCCCGCCACATTTCAGCGTTGCATGATGGCCATCTTCTCAGACATGCTGGAGCAGAGTATGGAAGTTTTTATGGATGACTTCTCTATGGTTGGAGATTCTTTTGACCATTATTTGTAAAATTTGGAACAGGTGTTACAAAGATGTGAAGATACCAATCTGGTACTCAACTGGGAGAAATGCCACTTCATGGTACATGAAGGCATTGTTCTTGGACATCGGATCTCACAAAAGGGAATGGAGGTAGACAAAGTAAAGATCGAAACAATTGAGAAATTACCTCCACCAACATCAGTCAAAGGGATTCGGAGCTTTCTTACACATGCTGGCTTTTACTGGAGATTTATCAAAGACTTTTCCAAGATTGCTAAACCTCTTGCAATCTTTTGGAGAAGGATATGTCTTTCAACTTCACCAAAGAATACCATGAAGCTTTTGAGATCTTAAAACAGAAGCTGGTCTATGCCCCCATCATTGTAGCACCAGACTTGACCCTTCCATTTGAGGTGATGTGCGATGCTAGTGATTTTACTGTAAGTGCAGTTTTGGGACAACACAAATCAAAGATTTTCCACACCATTTACTACTCCAGCAGAACTTTAAATGAAGCTCAACTCAACTACACAACCACCAAAAAGGAGTTGCTCGGACTTGTGTATGCTTTTGACAAATTCTGCTCCTATCTGCTGGGTCCCAAAGTGGTGGTCTACACAGATCATTCAGCAAACAAATACTTGATCATGAAGAAAGATGCCAAACCCAGATTGATCCGTTGGATACTTCTTCTGTAAGAATTTGATGTGGAAATTCGAGACAAGAAAGGGACAGAAAACCAAGTGGCAGATCATCTATCGAGGCTCGAGAATGGAGAAACAGCTGGCAAAGAATTGTTAATCAAAGAAACTTTTCCAGATGAACATCTATTTGCCATGAAACAGTAGGATGCCCCTTGGTATGATGACTATGTCAACTTCATTGTATTAGGAAAATGGCCGTTGGAATGGACAACTCAGCAACGAAAGAAGTAACACAACTGTTCTCTACAGGTAGAATATGATGAAGAAAATAGTAGAGGATAAAAGAAATGATCTACCAATCTTCTTAACCTGACAAATTAAGGAAATGAGTAAGCTCACGCTTAGAGCAATGGATCACAACTTAGTGCTATGGATAAACAAGTAACAATGTGGATCGAATAAGTCTTTCATAATACAAATAAATACATAAATCTGTAAACTGGCGTATAAAACTTTTTATAATCATTCCTGAAAATCATAAGACCATTTTTCTCAGAAATGTGATTCTGAATAGGAACACTCTGTATAAAATAAAAATGGTTCATTCATCTACATATATACACACTCGTGACAATACGACAACTCTAGCAACATGGGGCATCCTATGGCAATATCTGGCATCCGAAGTAAAACTGGCAACATGAGACTGTTGGAGTTCTACGACCCCGAGGATCGAATACAAAGCATAAAACACATGTGCGAATACAAAAAGGGAGTTGCGGAATACTCACATCGATCGGTTGAGCGACGCGGCAACGAACAAAAATTTATTTTCTGCCCACTGCAGCTCACGGTAGTCCACTACTGGATGTCCTTCATTTTTGGTTTTGTGGATCAACCTCCAAACTCCAAGCTTCGTGAAACGATTCCAAGCTCATGGGTGGACTTCCCTATCACCTTCGCATGTCTCTCGGAGTGCTAGCTCTCGATGTTTTTGCCACAAAAACCATCACACTTGCTTCCCATCTTCTCGGTTTTGCCCAGCAGAAAACCAGTGAAGAAATGCCCAAATGGGCGTGAGAGAGAGGAGAGAAAAGAGAGAGAGAGAATGTGATGATTGTTTGAGTTGTTGGCTAAAAGTTGTATCAAATACACTTTTAATTAATTTTTTAAAATCAATTAATTGATTTCAAAAATCAAAATAAAAAATTGTAAAAGGCATTTCCAAAAGTCAAATACAATTTTTGGAGCCAAAAGCATTTAATGCTTTCCAACCACTTCCATCAATCCATCAATCTATCAAATCAAATGACAAGTCGTCACATCACACAAAGTGACTAATGATTTGACGTTTGATGCGACTAGCGATTTGACGCATGATTTGACTTGCATGCCGCACTCGAATTCGAAATGCAAATGCGCTCGCAAATAATCCCGGGCTCGGGTTCGCTAATTCCAAATTAAGGAATTTTCCGTTGCAACGTAATTAAATGATTTTGCCTAGCGAAATCACTATTCACGGTTGCTCGTAATCCGAAGCATATATCGGATTACGAGCAACTAGTCTCTTTATTATCGGATAATCATGACCAAGTCATATTATCCCGATGGTTGCAACCCTTTAGAGAACCAGTTTTGTATCCCTACGCGATAATCATCTCCATATGACTGGAGTGATACTTCCGTCTTGACATCACACCCAACACACTACGATTCTCAATATACCCAGCAGAGGCGTACACAGAACCTGTTAAAGCCCTGGATGACCACAACCAAATTATATTGATTGTCGCAAGTATTAGCGGTGCAAGTCTCAGGTTAAGACCAAATAACCTACCCTGATTTCGGACTTCCATAGACACATAGTCATACTACCAATGGAATTCCGATGGGGTCTATCCAGAGCGAAGCTGTTTCCCATACCATCGGTAAAACACAACCTCCATTACACTTGCATGAGTATCCTATACCCAAATATATGAGAACTATGTTGTTTGTGCCCTCACAGCACAAGTGTAATACTAGTCTTTTACGTATTTATCGATGTCCAATCTTGATAATACTCTGACTATGGATATTTAATGATTTATCCTTCGTGGACTGATACTGTCTCATATCATTCTCAATCCAGGAACAAATCATAAGGACCTCATATCATTTATATATATATATCTTGGTGATCTAATCACAAATGATAAGAGTGCAATCTCCTTTATCACATAGTTAATTTGTACAACAACACCATGATTTATACAAATAGTGACGCTATGGGTCATAATTGTCCAACAATCTCCCACTTGGCCTATAGCCAATCACTCAAGTGTCTTACACCCGAACTATGTACGGTTGGCTCAAACTGCTGAGAAAAGGCTTTCGTCGGCGGATTTGCATGATTATTATCTGATACGAATTATTCGATCATCACATTGCCACGATGTATGATCCGAACGAATCAGATGAATATCGAAGTATGTATCTGGATCGTTGATGAGACCATTAATTCTTTAGCCTGTGGTGACGCCTAGCTCAGGTGCTAACAGAACTATATCTAATCTAATTAGATTTATTATCGACCTAAATGGCTTCTATTGCTGTCTCAGCTGCAGCAATAACCCGCATTTGTTGTTTATTCGGTAACAGAATCTTGCTTGGAAGATTTCCAGCTCACTGTACCGTTATTCAAACTGTATAGTACCATTGTTACGACTTGCAGTCGTTTTATCGGTTTGGAAACTTGCTACGGTGATCCCAGTCACTTCAAGTTCTCCTTCTCCATAGTTTAAGACAGCATCCTTAGATCTCTTAGATACTAATGGACGTTCTTAACTTTAATCCAGTGACTATCACTTGGATTGGCCTGTTTGTGAATCCACATGCACAAAGCGTATGAGACACCAGGTAAAGTACATTTTTCAATGTACGATTTCTCGGAAAGTATTTATGAAAGCCAAGCTTTCGCCGATTTTATTATGGGAATATCATTTCCATGAAATGACATATTATCATTATTTATAGGACAGCCACTGTTAGTGCGCTCCCACTAACCTCCTTATATACACAAGAATCACATCATTTTGAATTAAATCATAAACTATTATGATTACATCAAAACGGTAATTCCAGGAACCAAATGCTTGCTTCAATCCAAACATGGATCGAATAACCTGCAAACCTTGTTTGCTAGTTTTGGCACGATAAAACCGACAGGATGTTGTAAACATCCTCCTAAAGGTTTCCTTTTCAGGAAATCGATTTTCCCGTTCAGCAGTCATATTTCATAAATGAAACATGCAGCATCAGCAAGCATTTTCCAAATGGATTCAACAGTGGCAACAGGTAAAAGGTTAAATCGTAATCAACATAATGTTGATAACGATACCTTTCCGCTAAAAGCCTAGCTTTATATGTTGGTATGTTGCCATCCATGTATGTCTTTCGTGAAGACTTATATAGTACCAATAGGCACAATGCCTTGTGGTACATCAACTAGTATCCAAACATAGTTGATATACATGGAATCCATTTCGGATGTTATAGCACTTTGCCATAATAGGGAGTCGATACCTTGTATCACTTCCTCATACGTAGTCAGTTGGTATTCCTCAATAAGATTGACATCTTTATGAGGTGAGATCAGAAACCCATACCCCAGGTTGTTTTCTGATTCTCTCCGACTACGCGGTTCTTGTGTATTCGAAGATTACTGGTATAGTTTCATCCTTGATGAACTATTTGTGTTCCATTAGTAATCGGTGCCTTGAATAGTATTACTCCGATTTTCATCGAGTTTTACTATCCTCCGACTTACCACTGCATATCGGTATTCCTCTTAGGAAAACCGCATATTGAGCAATAATTAAATTGTTCTCTAGTGAGTTGTATAAGTACTATACTTTGGTATCCCTAGGATACCCAAATTTTTAGGAATGAGAAAACCCAGTTTCTTTCATGTTCATATCTAATATGAAATCTGTCAAACTGATTTTTATGGAACCTTATTCAAAATAAGTTCTTGCACTGTTTATGTTTATCCGTTGAAGGAAATGGTAGCTCAGAGCGACTCAGGATTAACCTTATCATGTCCAACAAAATTCGGTTTATCCGTTCAGACACAACGTCAAATTGACGTGTTCCGGGAGGAGTCCCCATTGAAAGAATACTATACTCTTTCAAGTATTTTAGAAACTTATTGCTTAAGTATTTTCCATTACGGTCTTACCGTGACAGTTTAATACTTTAGCCGATCTGTTTGTCTATTTTGTGTCGAAACTCTAAAAGTTTCCGATTTGTGTTCCAAAAGAAAACACATAACCATAACGCGATGCAACATCCGTTAAGGTCACGAAATATTCATATCCACATCTAGCCTAGCTAGACATGGGCCCAATTGCTTCACTATGAACTAGGGCTAACAGATCAGTGGCATTTACACTTTTACCAAGTAAATGTGTTTTAGGCACTTTGCCCAATAAACTAGATTCGTAGACTTTATTTGATTAGAATCAAATTAGTCCTAGTACACACTCTTCAAAAGTGTGGATATACGAGTCTTGTTTAAATTGTGTCCCAGACAACAATGCCACAATATGTTTCTTCTGATCAAATCAGTTTGAGCTGTTTGTTTGTCATGTTATATGTTTGAGATTTTATTCATATTCAAAATATAAATTCTGTTATTCACATCTAATGTGTTTATCTCAATATCATCTTTATATAATAAAACACTTTAGTGTTCTAGAATATAAAGGTTCAACCGTAGCGGGTTAAACACTGATATAAAGATAATGTTTCTAGTCAAACTAGTTACATTATAACAGTTCCTAAAATTAGGTATCTACGGTTAAAACAGCGACTTTCGTCTCGTTTCCAATTCGCAGATAAATCTCAATCTGAAGTCAGTATCCTGCTCATAGCAGATCTGAACATCAGTATATATTTATGTACCACACTAAGTATTTAAAATCTAATTTCAATACTAGTAAGAACATAATTATGACAAACATATTTGAAGTCGTAGCCTTGCTCGTTCTTCAATTCCTTCATGTCTGCCATGTCAAACGGCAGTCACGCTTCCGCGATCCCGTTTGCCAAAATTTAGGCAGACATTTGGGATATGTCCTTTATCTTCCCAGAAGATTATAATGATTTTGCCTTTGCCCTTTTCACACATTCCAGTAGCCTTTGGCCATGCCTTGGGTTTCTAGAATATCGAAGTAAAGTGCACCTTGCGCTTCTTGCCTATTGCAAAGTTTGGCTTTGTCTCCTTGAGAATATCAATTAACTCTCCAAGGGTTAAGAATTTCAATTTAGTACTTCTAAGATCTAATAAGATCTATGAAGATCCTTCAATTTCTTTATCATACTTTAAGGATCTAATCCTTAGTTCTGATTCAGAAATTAAGGAGTCTACTGCGACAAGCTTAATGGATTAAGCACTAAAGTTATCATCACATAAATCTTCCAAAGATTATGCTCTACTATTTGCTTAATTCCGGGCTTAGGCCTAATATGTTATTTTATCAAATAAAGTAACTTATTAGTTTCCAGGACCATCCTGAAATTTTATTCCCAATTTGAAAAATTAAACCATTTAAATACATTTTCCCTAGGATTATGTTTAAATGTCAATCTTTCAATTATATCTTGATTCTAATAGTCCAACTATTTAATCAATGATTTCGGTACTATTTATTATAATGATTACTATAGTCCAACTATTTAATCAATTATAATTGAATTGTTTGAATACAGTCCAACTGTTAATTAAAACATCGATTTAAATATTAGTCCAACTAACATTTAATTTATTTGACGAATGACTTTGTTTGAGCGCGTATGGCAAGTAATTAAACGAATATTGCAAATTCAATTCTTGCCTCTCACTATTTTTCGGTGAGCCTCTAACCCTCTGTCGAGTACTCGGGAAACCGTGTTTCCTAGCGGGCTAGGATCCTGTTAAATATCACACAATCTTGACTTTGGCCAACAAATTGTATGATAATTAACTAGGTAGATCTCTAAGATCAATTGGATCCAATCCAATTCCAAGATCCAGTAGGGGGACGACCAAGTCCGAAACATATATCTTATATATGCCAATATATCCAATATATTACCTAACCTTTTTTCCTCTGAATCACAACTAAGCCTTCGCTTTGGCACAACAAACTTAGTGATCCCAGTTAAGCATGACCCATTGACCATGGAAAGCTTCGTAATCAATGTCGATGGACAATAAGTGGTCTTGACTTTGGCCAACAAACCACAACTTGGACAAGACACCAATATGGAACAAAGCTCTTGTGATTCAAACACATCCTCGATGGACAAAGGCCTTGACTTTGGCCAACAAACCAATGCCAGTCTTGGATCTTGAGTAAGAATCACTCAATGGAATGAAAAACGTTTAATATTTGTGAGGGTTTTTGCGTGCAAATTGGCAACCAATTTATTATCTTTGTTAAGGTCTCATCATCATACACCCTTAAACATGCATTCTAAATACATAATAAAGCGCATATGAATAAAATAATAATGATATGCGGATGGATACTTTACACAATGATCCTAGATCAAATCTTTCCCTTTCTCTTTCCCGGTATCACATGTATTACTTCTACCCGTTACACTACACTTCTAAAGAAACCTCATTTACATTGAGGGGAATAGGTGAGAAGAGAATACAAAGAGTAAGGAGGTAATAAGGCTGGACACGCAGGTCCAATTAATAAATTCCAAATTTATTACAATAATTTCTAAAATTGCCCCACCCATCTAATATCCATCTGATATACATTATTCATGCATCGCAACCATGTATTCACACAAGCATGTTATCAATCAATCTAATCAAATTAATTAATCTGATAATTACTAATCATCCAATGTTCAAACAACGATTTGATTTTGCGCGAGTCAAACTCGTTTACGAATAAGTACTTAAAGTACGAATTCTCGAATTAAATTAAACTACAAAATTAAATCCAATTCAATTTGTATTTAATACTAATTCGCTATTTAATTCCAAATTAAATACTACACTTTATAATGAACTTTTACGACTTAAATTCCAAATTTAATCGTTACGGGTCTCAAAGCCCGATTAACATCCAATGTTAATTTAATTAAAGTCCAATGGGCTTTTAATTAATTTCTTTAAGGCGTGGACTTTTGGTCAACTCGGGTCGAACCCAATACCAAAGTCCAATCCGGGAGTTACCCCATAAGCCCAGAGAATCAATTTAGGCCCAATTACACTTTAAAGGTCCATTAGTCGCATTTGGCTTTATGGAAGCGGTTTTGGGCCCAATTGGATCCAACCAATCTGGCCTAAACCTAACTTGGTACAACCAAGCCCAATTAGCCCAATAACAACTTTACAAGCCCAATTTCTGAAATAGGCCCCAATATAATTAAATTACAAAAACCCAAATTTTACAATTTAATTACATAAAGTGTATTACACAATTAATTACCCAATTAACATTTCTAAAAACATCGATTAGCCTAATTAATCATGCTCAATTACATCAATTAGTGTCCAACACATTTGATCAAAAATCAAACCCAAATCATGCTATAATGCTCTCGGCTTTGGAGGGGATTTTGTGTCCGATTCGGTTTCAATCCAATTAAATCCACAATCGACATTAAATCAACATCCTTATTGATTCCAACTCACCAATGAATCAAAATCAAAATCCAAGACATTTAGAGCTACTCAAACTCTCGGCCAAGCAAGATAAATTGGGGAAATTGTTTCCAAACAAAATTTAATCAAATTGATCCAATCAATCATCAATTAAACATGTATTAAGCATACTCAAACATCCAATTCAGCCAATCGTGCTCAAAAACATTTTACCCAAATTTTAAGCCCTAATCAAATTTCATGCTTTTCAACGCTCTGATACCAATTGTTGGAGTTCTACGGCCCGAGGATCGAATACAAAGCATAATAAAACACATGTGCGAATACAACGAGGGAGTTGCGGAATACTCACATCGATCAGTTGAGCGACGCGCCGGCAACGAACAAAAATTTATTTTCTGCCCACTGCAGCTCATGGCAGTCCACTGCTTGATGTCCTCCATTTTCGGTTTTGTGGATCAAACCTCCAAACTCCAAGCTTCGTGGAAACAATTCCAAGCTCATGGGTGGACTTCCCTATCACCTTCGCACGTCTCTCGGAGTGCTAGCTCTTGATGTTTTGCCACAAAAACCATCACACTTGCTTCCCATCTTCTCGGTTTCGCCAGCAGAAAAACAAGTGAAGAAATGCCCAAATGGGCGTGGGAGAGAGGGAGAAAAGAGAGAGAGAGAGAGAGAGAGTTGTGATTGTTGTTTGAGTTGTTGGCTAAAAGGCGTATCAAATACACTTTTAATAATTTTTAAAAATCAATTAATTGATTTCAAAAATCAAAATCAAAATTGTAAAAGGCATTTCCAAAAGTCAAATGCAATTTTTAGAGCCAAAAGCATTTAATGCTTTCCAACCACTTCCATCAATCCATCAATCTATCAAATCAAGTGACAAGTCATCACATCACTCAAAGTGACTAATGATTTGACGTTTGATGCGACTAGCGATTTGACGCATGATTTGACTTGCGTGCCGCACTCGAATTCGAAATGCGAATGCGCTCGCAAACAATCCCGGGCTCGGGTTCGCTAATTCCAAATTAAGGAATTTTCCGTTGCGACGTAATTAAATGATTTTGCCTAGCGAAATCACTATTCAAGGTCGCAAATGAATTAATTCTAAATTAACTCGTTCGCCCGAATTAAAATCTAATTTTTAATTCCTCGTCAAATCTAATTTCGTATAATATCGAATATATTATTTTATCGATTAATTCCAAATTAATCGTTCTCTCCTCTTTTTATTGATATTTTATCCCAGATAAAATATCTCTGTAATTAATCACAGATTAATTTTCTCTCTCTTCTAATTAATCACAGATTAATAAAATGCGAATCATACGTCATCGGTGAATCTTCGGGAAGCGACCCATGAGATCCTCGGATATGTTGCCAGTAAATTCGGTCGTCGGACTATCCGAACACGTAAGTACCTAGTATTATGCTTGTACCGATTTACAAGACAAGGTGGCTTCTAGCAAAGCGCCATGCCTACCCAATTCTCCAGAAATATCCTTACAGGAATATAAGGATCTATCAGGTCAGTTATTAGTATATGTTGTATTGCGTATTTCGATCCAGTATCGGATGATCACATGCAAGGCCTGGGGCTGGTACAGTGTCTGCCCTATACGACAGCATATACCAGAGTACGAGCAACTAGTCTCTTATTATCGGATAATCATGACCAAGTCATATTATCCCGATGGTTGCAACCCTTTAGAGAACCTGTTATGTATCCCTACTCGATCTTCATCTCCATATGACTGGAGTGATACTTCCGTCTGACATCACACCCAACACACTACGATTCTCAATATACCCAGCAGAGGCGTACACAAACTTGTTAAAGCCCTGGACGACCACAACCCAAAGTATTTGATTGATAACGCAAGTATTAGCGGTGCAATTCTCAGGTTAGACCAAATACACCTACCCTGATTTCGGACTTCCATAGACACATAGTCATACTACAATGGAATTCCAATGGGGTCTATCCAGAGCGAAGCTGTTTCCCGTACCATTTATAAAACACAACCTCCTATTACACTTGCATGAGTATCCTATACCCAAATATATGAGAACTATGCCGTTTGTGCCCCACAACGTGCACAAGTGTAAATACTAGTCTTTTACGTATTTATCGAGTCCAATCTCGATAATACTATGACTAGGGATATTTAAGGATTTTATCCTTCGTGGACTGATACTGTCTTATATCATTCTAAATCCATGAACAAATCATAAGGACCTCCTATCATTTATATATTATATCTTGGTGATCTAATCACAAATGATAAGAGTGCAATCTCATTTGTCACATAGTTAATTTGTACAACAACACCATGATCTGTACAAATAGTGACGCTATGGGTCATAATTTCCAACAGAGACCTCGTCACATGGCAATTATTTGGTACGTACATGTACAACGGAGTGCATCCTAGCATAAAAGGCCATTTCTAAAACACATGCTTGTGTATCTCAAATATCATGCAAACTTTATCATATATTACAAACTCGTGACTTCAAACATAATTAATAGTCGTTCCATTCTTTTGTAGCAAAATATAAATTTTCAAAAAAAAATTAAATCATTAAATGCATTACCTTGAAAATTCATTTAAGAAAACATACATAGCTATATACTTTGAAAATTATCAATATTACAAGCCTATCCACGCACCTAGTGAGCTAACTACAGGGAAAAGAAACTACGCAGTAGGAATGTCCCTGCCAAAGTTTCTTGATCACCTAAAGAGACATAAGAATTTAGGATAACAAACATAATTCTAACTAGAGCAGACGATAGAAAATGCAAGAAATGTAATTTAAACGCTCTCGTAATCCTAAGAAGATTCCGGCAGAGTTTCATCTATAATACGGACTTCCATCATACAATTTGCCATCATCAAACTTACATTAATATTAAATTCACAACATACACACATCCATAAATCAATTCAACATCACTAGCCCAAATCACAGGCCTATAATAACTTACCGAACACATTCTTACTCAACAATATTTTTTTATTAAGCCCGTAATTTACTTCCAACCACATGATAATCATTTATATAATCTAAGCAAGTAAATTAAACACATTGTAAAGCTAAATACGTTTCTGAAATAAATAACACTCATATATCGAATATATCAATAAACTAAACAAAAATCGAGATTCGAGGGTCCGTTACTACTCGAAAGGGTTGGGACAGCACGATGCGGGACTCAAAAGATTATCCTTAAAAATTGTCTGGTGCGTGGCTCCCACACACCACACTTTCAGGCTACGCGTAGGCCTCACCTGTCGCTGCTTAAGGTGCACGTGAGCATCATGCGTATGCCATAATCTAGATTTTCTGATGACAATATGTTCCTCTCCCCCTCCCGGTTCCAATGTCACTGATGGTTCGTCAATCGGAATTCCGGATCAACGGGAATCTAGAAAAAAAAAAAAAACCATAATAATCTTCTTATTGAAAAATCGGTGAAAATCAATAGCTTCCTGCAATAACACCATCGTTAAAATATTCCTCTCATCGAACTCTACGTTTTCCTTAAAATACCTGATCGAGATTGGCTTCGAATCGGACGGATTGGGGTAAAGAGCTCTATTTTCTCTCTCTCTCTCTCACTTTTCTCTCTTCCCTCTCTTTCTCATGGCTTCTCTGTTTTGAAAAGTAAAGCAAGCCATAAAGAAACTTTACTTTTTATACTCACATGACGAATTACCAAACTACCCTCATCAATAATTTTTTAAAAAAAAAAATTGTGTTACAACTCTCTCCCTCTTAAAACAATTTCATCCACGAAATTCACAAACCTGAGAGTGGAAACAAGTGACGATATATGTTTCGCATGTCTTCTTCATGCTCCAGAGTAGCTTTCGCTTTCAAGTATATGCCCTATATTACTTTCACTAACTGAATCGTCTTGTTTCCTAACTGTCTCAACTCCCAAGCCAGAATTCCTACGGGTTCTTCTACATATGTCAAGTCTTCTCTCAACTCTAATTGTTACTCCTGCAAAACGTGAGAAGTGTTGGACAATTATGACCCATAGCATCACTATTTTGAAAAGGACATGGTGTTCTTGTACAAAATTAACTATGTGACAAAAGAAATTACTCTTTTTATCATTTGTAATTGGATTACCTGGATATATAATGATAAAAGTCCATATGATTAGTACCGGATTAATAAGATATGAGACAATATTAATGCACGAAAGGTTTAATCATTAAATATCCCTAGTCGTAGTATTATTGAGACTGGACTTTTATAATACGGAATAGGCTAGTATTACACTTGTGCGCGTTATGGAAGCTTAACGGCATAGTTCTCATATATTTAATTATATGATACTTATGCAAGTATGATATGAGGTTCTGTTTATCGATGGTACGGGAACAGCTTCGCTCTGGATAGGCCCCTCAGAATCCCATTGGTAGTATGACTATGTGTTTATGGGAATCCGAATCAGGGTAGGTGTATTTGGTCTTAACCTGAGACTTGCATCGCTAATACTTGCGACAATCAGTATACTTTGGTTTTGGACATCCGGGGCTTTAACAGGTTCTGTGTACGACTCTTCTGGGAATACTGAGAATCGTAGTATATTGGGTGTGATGTCAAGATGGAAGTATCACTTAAGTCATACGGAGATGATGATCACGCAGGGATACAGAACTGGTACTCTTAAGTACTGCAGTCATCGGGATAATATGACTAGGTCATGATTATCCGATTATAGAGACTAGTTGTCAGTGATCCGATATATGCTTCGTACAGGGCAGACATAATTCCAGCCTCAGGCCAAGCATGTGGTATCCGATACTGGATCGTAATACGCAATACACTGTATGTCAGAGGGTACATCTATCGAGCACTAGGTATCGCAGATGATTGCTGACATTGAACGGCTAGGTTAGCTGGGCATTACCTACGAGGTCGAGACTTCCATAGATTTGATCTTATAGTCTATGCCCGAAAGCTGGGGCGGGATCATCTTCAACCAAGAGAAAACTCTTGGAGAGTTAACGGTTATGCTCAAGGAAGCAAAGCCAGAGCTTCCAAAAGGGCAAGAAGCGCAAGACGCATCTTACTTCGACATCCTAGAAGGCCAAGGCTTGGCCGAAGGCTTCTAAGGGTGTGAAGAAAAGGGGCAAAGGCAAAATCATCACAGTCTTCTGGGAAGACAAAGGACATATCCTAAGGTGTCTGCCGTATGGACAAGGCAGACATGAAGGAAGTGAAGGCGGCAAGGCTCCGACTTCAGGTATGTTTGTTATAAACATATCCACTACTGGTTTTAAAATTGGATTTTTAACACTGGATGTGGTATATACATATGTACTGATGTGCGAGATCTGCTGATTAGCAAGAGACTGGCTTCAGATGTGATCGACCTGTGAGTCAGAAATGGGACAAGAGTCGCTGTTTTGGCTATGGGAACCTAAGTTTTGGAACTACCCTTTGGGCATATACTTAAACTAGGAAACTGTTATAATGTATCTAGTTTGACTAGAAACATTTTTTTCTATATCTAGTTTAACCCGTTGCGGGTATACCTTTATGTTCCAGAACACTGGGTGTTTTGTTTATAAAGATGATATTGAGATATACACATTAGATGTGAATAACAGTATTTATATTTTGAATATAAACAAATCTCAAACATATTATATGACAAACAAAAGGCTCAAACTAAATAAATCAGATGAGACTTATTTATGGCATTATTGTCTGAGACACATTAACGAGACTCGTATATCCACACTTTTGAAGAGTGGATACTTGGACAGATTTGATCCTAATTCAAATAACGTCTGCGAATCTAGTTTATGAGGCAAAGTGCCTAAAATGCCTTTTTAGCGGTAAAGAGTGTACGTGCCACCGAGCTGTTAGCCCTCGTCATGGTGACATATGTGGGCCCATATCCAGCTGGGCTAGAGGTGGATTTGAATACTTCGTAACCTTTATGGATGTTGCATCGTGTTATGGTTATGTGCACCTTATGAAACACAAATCAAAAACTTTTGATAAATTCAAAGAGTTTCGACACGAAGTAGAAAAACAGACGGGCAAATGTATTAAGATATTACGGTTGGACCGTAGTGGAAAATACTAGAGCAATAAGTTTCTCGATTACTTGAAAGAGTATAGTATTCTTTCACAATCGACTCCTCCCGGAACACCTCAATTGAGCTGTGTATCTGAATGAAGAAACCAAACTTTGTTGGACATGGTAAGGTTAATAATGAGTCACACTAAGCTACCAATTTCCTTCTAGGGATATGCATTGAACAGTGCAATACTTATTTTGAATAAGGTTCCGTCAAAGTCTGTTGGACAGACTCCATATGAAATATGGACAGGAAAGAAATTGGATTTCTCATTCCTGAAGATTTGGGAATGCTGGGCATATGTTTGGATGATACCAAACTACAACCCAAATTGGATAAGTGCCCATTATGTAATTGGTTATCCTAAGGAAACTAATTCCATAACTCATAAGATAACAAAGAAATTTGTTGCTCTCCATGCGGTTTTCCTAAGAGGAATACCTAAATGCAGTGGTAAGTGGGAGGAAAGTAGAACTCAATGAAAATCGGAGTGATATTGTTCCTGGCACGGATCCCCTCACGGAACACGAACAGTTCATCAGGGATAAGACTGTTCCACAATCTTCTTATACACAAGAACCACGTAGGTCGGAGAGAGTCAGAAAACAACCTAAGAGGTATGGGTTTCTGATCTCACCTCATGTAGATATCAATCTTATTGAGGATACTGAACCGGCTACGTATGAGGAAGCGATACAAGGCATCGACTCTGCTTTATGGCAAAGTGCCATGAAATCTGAAATGGATTCCATGTATATCAACTAAGTTTGGATAGTGGATTGATGTACCAAAAGGCATTGTGCCTATTGGTACCACATAGGTCTTCAAGGAAGACAAACATGGATGGAAACATACAAACGTACAAAGCTAGGCTTGTAGCAAAAGGGTATCGTCATCAACATGATGTTGATTACGACGGAACCTTTTACCAGTTGTCATGATTAAATCCATTCGGATAATGCTTGCGATTGCTGCTTATTTCGATTATAAAATATGACAGATGATCGTCAAAATCGATTTCCTTAACGGAAACCTTTTGGAGGATGTTTTATACAACAGCCTGACGATTTTGTCATACCAAAACATGCAAACAAGGTTTTCAAGTTAAATCGATCCATTTATGGATTGAAGTAAGCATTGCGTTCTTGGAACTAATGTTTTGATGAGATCATATTACAATATGGTTTCATTCAAAACGAAGATGATTCTTGTGTATATAGGAAGGTTATTGGGAGCGCACTGATAATGATTGTCCTATATAATGATGATATATTATTTCTTGGAAATGACATTCCCATATGAAAATCGGTGAAGCTTGGCTTTCATTAAAATTCTCCATAGATATTCTTGGGAGAGACAACCTTTATTCTAGGAATAAGGATCTACTAGGATATATCTAAAAGTTTTTGGCACTCTCCAAGAATTCATACATTGAAAGATATGTACGCGACCTGGTGTCTCATATGCTTTGAGCATCTATAGTCACAATCAGGCCAATCCAGGTGATGGTCACTGATTGATGTTAAGAACATCCTTAAGTATCTTAGACGAACTAAGGATGCTTTCTTAAGCTATGGAGAATGAGAACTTGAAGTGACTGGGTTCACCATTGTAAGTTTTCTAACCGATAATGACGATTGTAAGTCGCAATCAGGGTACGTAATTTTATTTGAACAACGGAACAATGAGCTGGAAATCTTCCAAGTAAGATATTATTGCCAATTCAACAAAAGCGGAATACATTACTGCAGCTGAGGCAGCAAAATAAGCATTTTAGATCTATAAAAATTCCTAATTGGATTAGGAGTAGTTCTGTTAGCAGCTAAGCTAGGCTACAGCACAGGCTAAAGAATTACCTTCTCATTAACGATCCAAGTATGTACTTCGATGGTTTTATTTGATTCCTGAGATCATATATCATGGCAATGTGATGATCGAATAAATCGCATCAGATGATAACCTTGTAAATCCGCTGTCGAAAGCGATATCTCAGTAAAAGTTTGAGCGACCCGTACATAGTTCAAGTTTCGGACACTTGAGTGATTGGCTATAAGCCAAGTGGGAGATTGTTGGACAATTATGACCCATAGCATCACTATTTTGTAAAGGACATGGTGTTCTTGTACAAAATTAACTATGTGACAAAGGAAATTGCTCTTTTATCATTTGTAATTGGATTACCTGGATATATAATTGATAAAAATCCATATGATTAGTACCAGATTAATAAGATATGAAACAATATTAATCCACGAAAGGTTTAATCATTAAATATCCCTAGTCGTAGTGTTATCGAGACTTGACATCGATAATGAAGAATAGGCTAGTATTACACTTGTGCGCGTTATGGAAGCTTAACGACATAGTTCTCATATATTTAAGTATATGATACTTATGCAAGTGTGATAGGAGGTTCTGTTTACCGATCGTACGGGAACAGCTTCGCTCTGGATAGACCCCTCGGAATCTCATTGGTAGTATCACTATATGTCTATGGAAATCCGAATCAGGGTAGGTGTATTTGGTCTTAACCTGAGACTTGCATTGCTAATACTTGCGACAATCAATATACTTTGGTTTTGGACGTCCGAGGCTTTAACAGGTTATGTGTACGCCTCTTCTGGGTATACTGAGAATCGTAGTGTATTGGGTGTGATGTCAAAATGGAAGTATCACTTAAGTCATATGGAGATGATGATCACGCAGGGATACAGAACTGGTACACTTAAGTACTGCAGTCATCGGGATAATATGACTAGGTCATGATTATCCGATTATAGAGACTAGTTGCCAGTGATCCGATATATGTTTCATATGGGCAGACACAATTCCAGCCTCAGGCCTAGCATGTGACATCTGATACTGGATCGTAATACGTAATACACTGTATACTACGCCTGATAAAGATTATATATTCCTTTAAAGAATATTTCTTGAGAATTTGGTAGGCACGGTGCTTTGCTAGAAGCCAATCATGTCTTGTAAATCGGTAAGAACATGGTACCGGGTCCGCACGTGTTCGGATAGTCCAACAACCGGATTTACTGCCAACATATCCAGGGATCTCTTGGGTCACTTCCCAAAGATTCACCGATGAGATTTGACTCGAACAGAATTAATCTGGGATTAATTATGAAAGAGAAAATTAATCTGGAATTAATTACGGCAATAAATTAATCTGGGATTAATTATCAAAGAGAAAATTAATCTAGAATTAATTACGTCAAGAATTAATATGGGATTAATTCGACTAGAAGAGAGAACGCAATTAATTTGGAATTGATCGGCAAAATAAATTTGATAGTAAAATTGGATTTTACTATTTAATTTAATTAATTGGGCTAAAATAATATATTAGATATATTAATTGAAATTGGATTTCATTGCGAAATTAAAATTGGATTTTAATTCATGCAAATAAATTAATTTAGAATTAATTCGCAAGTGACTTTAATAATAATTTTGCAAGGAATTATTATTTAATTAAATTGGATTTAATTACGTCGCAACGGCAAATTCGTTTAATTCGAAATTAAATGAACCCGGGCCCGAGCGAAGTTACGTGTTGGATTGTCCGACTTAAATTTGGAATTTAAAGTGGGGCCCACCAACTTACATCAATGTGTTTGACATTTGATTGAATTTGGTAATGGTTGTGTAAGGCTTGGATTGCTTGTAGAATACATAAACCAAAACCAACACTCAAACTTGGTATAAATTAATTTGGTCAACTTTGGAAGTTAAGCAAGTTACTATTCACAGCAAACAAAACTCTCTTCTTCTCTCCCTAGCCATGGCTGAAACTTTGCTTCTTTGGAGGGCAAAAATTTTCTTTCATTTTTCGTTCTTGTTAGCACATAAAGGAGTGAATCAAGGTGATAGGGAAACTCACCCAAGTGTTGGAAGCACACTACAAAGGCTTGGAGCTTCCATTACATCCATGAAAATTTTGATTTTCTCTACCAAGCATTGTGAGTATTTCTGCAACTCCTCTTGTTTATTCACACATAAATGAACTTAGAGATCTTGTAGCATGTTCTAGGAACATTAACAAGAAGGATCTGATCTATACCTCTTTAATATGTACATGTGGAAAACATCATGAATCTTTGACAACTCTGGCGGTAATGAAAGTCTGTAAGCAACTGGTCAAATTCACTCTGCGATCTCATATGGCCCAATAAATCGAGGACTCAACTTCCCTTTCTTGCCAAATCTCATAACACTTTTCCAAGGCAAAACCTCCAAGGAACATTTTATCACCCACATATTGCTCAATGTCTTTCCTCTTCAAATTTGCGTAGCTCTTCTATCTATCTTGAGCTGTCTTCGACTTCAGTTTAATCATTTATTCCTTTTCAACAGTAATATGAACAATCTTAAGACCTAAGATTTACTTTCACATACTTCATCCCAACAAGCATGAGTCTTGCATTTCCTCCCATATAATGCTTCATAAGGTGTCATGCCCAAACTAGCATGGTAATTGTTATTGTAGGCAAACTCCATCAAGGATAGATGTTGATCCCAACTCCCTCTGAACTCCATATTACAAGCTCTCAATATATCCTCTAAGGTCTAAATGGTTCTATCTGACTTCCCATCTGTATGAGGATGGAAAGAAGTACTGAACATCACTTTAGTACCCAAAGCTTCTTGCAGACTTGGCCAAAATCTCGAGGTAAATCTTGAATCTTTGTTTGACACAATCGACACTGGAGCTTCGTGAAGTCTCATTATCTCATCAACATAGTTCTCTTCTAATTTTTTCAGAGAATAATCTAATTTGACATATAGAAAATGATCTAATTTGGTCAATCTGTCAACAATTGACCATACTGAATCATGTTCCTTCTTCATACGAGGTAATCTTGACATAAAGTTCATAGTGATGTGTTCCTACTTCCATTCAGGAATAGGAAATGACTGTAAGGTAACCATATGATACTAGTGCTCCGTCTTAATCTGTTGACACACTAAACACTTTGATACAAATTCTGCTACTCCTTCATGTCTTTCCACCAATAGTTCTATTTAAGAGTTTTATACATGTTAGTACTATCTGGATGTATAGAATAAGCTTAACAATGGTCTTCTTCCATGATCTCTCTCTTCAAGCTCTGTACTTTGGGTACACATAATCTATTTTTGTACATCAAAGTACCATCATCTCTAAGTGACCAATCTGAAAGTTTTTTCACTTCGTCGATGATTCTCATCAAATGGGAATCCTCAGTCTGAGCTTCTCTATCTCTCTCCACTAATATAGTCCTGACTTTAAAAGTTGCTGATAGAGATCCTGAATCGCTAACTGATAAATCAACTCTCAAAGATATGAGTTCTAGCAGTAATGGCAACTGCGTGACTTTCATGTGAGCTAAAGTACCCATGGACTTCCTACTAAAAGCACCTACTACTACATTAGCCTTTCCTGGGTGATAGTCGATAGTGCAATAATAATCTTTCAACAACTCGATCCATCACCTCTCTGTCATATTCTAATTCCTTCTGCATGAGTAGATACTTGAGACTCTTGTGATCCGTGAAGATCTGATATTTTTCTCCTTATAAGTAATGTCTCCAAACCTTCATTGCGAACACTACAACAGCTAACTCCAAGTCAAGAGTAGGATAATTCAATTCAAGAGGCCTAAGCTGCCAAGAAGCAAAAGATATCACATTCTCATGCTGCATCAATACACAAACCAACCCTTTTATTGAGGCATCATTGTACACCACATATCCACCATTGACTGATGGAAGAGTAATAGCTGGAGTAGTTTTCAAACACTTCTAAAGCTTATCAAAGCTTCTCTGACATTCCTCAGTCCACTCAAATCTTGCATTCTTCTACAACAACTTCGTTAATGGTGCTACAATGATGGAGAATCCCTGAATAAAGCACCGATAATAGCCTGCTAATCCCAAGAAAATTCATATCTCGGTTGCATTATAGAAGGTTCCTAGTTAACCACTGCTTCAATCTTCTTGGGATCTACATAAACACCATCTGACGAAATGACATGGCCCAAGAATATAATTCTGTCAAGCCAAACCTCACACTTGTTAAACTTGGCATACAACTGCTTCTCCCTCAAGGTCTGTAAAATCATTCTTAGATAATTTTTGTGCTCATCTTCGCCACTAAAATACACCATGGTGTCGTCGATAAACACATTGACAAACTTGTCCAAGTAATGTCTGAATACCCGGTTTATCAAGTCCATAAAAGTAATTGGTGTCTTAGTTAACTCGAATGGCATTACTAAGAATTCATAATGTCCATAATAGGTTCTAAAAGCAATCTTAGGTATATCCTCTTCTCTCACCTTCAACTGATGGTACTGAATCTCATATCTATCTTGGAAAATACTTTAGCTCCCCGTAATTGATCAAAAAGATCATCAATTTGAGTCAAATGATACTTATTGCGAATGGTAACCCGATTTAATTACTGATAATCGATACATAATCTCAATGAGCCATCTTCATTCTTCGGGAATAACATCGATGCACCTCATACTGAAGAACTAGGCTTTATGAAGCCCCTGTCTAACAGTTCTTGTAATTACTTTTTCAACTCTTTCAACTATACATGAGTCATCCTATAAGGAGCTAGAGATATGGGGGTTGTACCGGGAATTATGTCAATACTAAATTCCAACTCCCTATCTAGTGGTAAACCAGATAGTTCATTGGGAAACACATCAGCAAATTCTCTCACAACAGGTTTCTCATGTATTTCTAATTTACCCATACTAGCATCAATCACGTGAGCTAGATAGGCATCACAACCATTCTTCAATATGATATTGGCTTGTGTTATAGAGATCACACATAAGAGAACAAGTCGTCTCTCCCCTTTAAAAGAAAAATTATGTCCATTTGTACCTTCAAACTCCATAACTTTCTGTTGACAATTCATAGTATGATGGCAAGATAACCAATCCATACTGAAAATGACATCGAAATCGTGTATCTCCATGTAAATCAAATCCGCTAACAACTCATTCTCACCAACATGTATTACACATCCTTTATAAACTTGATTAGCAATAATGGAATACCCGATAGGAGTAGCAACAACTAACTCATAATCTAGCCCGCTTCCTTCCCTATCGGTATGCAATGCAAATGATTTTGGAATAAAAGAATGTGTACCACCAGGATCAATAAGTATTCAGGCCTTTCGACCAAAGATATACAA
>SKCR01024409.1:0-34407 GCA_019454045.1 Zanthoxylum bungeanum | reverse complement strand
TTATCATTGGTATGTTGTATATCTTTGGTCGAAAGGCCTGAATACTTATTGATCCTGGTGGTACACATTCTTTTATTCCAAAATCATTTGCATTGCATACCGATAGGGAAGGAAGCGGGCTAGATTATGAGTTAGTTGTTGCTACTCCTATCGGGTATTCCATTATTGCTAATCAAGTTTATAAAGGATGTGTAATACATGTTGGTGAGAATGAGTTGTTAGCGGATTTGATTTGCATGGAGATACACGATTTCGATGTCATTTTCAGTATGGATTGGTTATCTTGCCATCGTACTATGAATTGTCAACATAAAGTTATGGAGTTTGAAGGTACAAATGGACATAAGTTTTCTTTTAAAGGGGAGAGACGACTTGTTCCCTTATGTGTGATCTCTATAACACAAGCCAATATCATATTGAGGAATGGTTGTGATGCCTATCTAGCTCACGTGATTGATGCTAGTATGGGTAAATTAGAAATACATGAGAAACCTGTTGTGAGAGAATTTACTGATGTGTTTCCCAATGAACTATCTGGTTTACCACTAGATAGGGAGTTGGAATTTAGTATTGACGTAATTCCCGGTACAACCCCCATATCTCTAGCTCCTTACAGGATGACTCCTGTAGAGTTGAAAGAGTTGAAAAAGTAATTACAAGAATTATTAGACAGATGCTTCATAAAGCCTAGTTCTTCACTATGAGGTGCATCGATGTTATTCCTGAAGAATGAAGATGGCTCCTTGAGATTATGTATCGATTATCGGTAATTAAACCGGGTTACCATTCACAATAAGTATCATTTTACTCGAATTGATGATCTTTTTGATCAATTACGGGGAGCTAAAGCATTTTCCAAGATAGATATGAGATTCGGTACCATCAGTTGAAGGTGAGAGAATGGGGATATACCTAAGATTACTTTTAGAACCCATTATGGACATTATGAATTCTTAGTAATGCCATTCGAGTTAACTAAGACACCAACTACTTTTATGGACTTGATAAACCGGGTATTCAGACATTACTTGGACAAGTTTGTCAATGTGTTTATCGACGACACCATGGTGTATTTTAGTGGCGAAGATGAGCACAAAAATTATCTAAGAATGATTTTACAGACCTTGAGGGAGAAGCAGTTGTATGCCAAGTTTAGCAAGTGTGAGGTTTGGCTTGACAGAATTATATTCCTGGGCCATGTCATTTCGTCAGATGGTGTTTATGTAGATCCCAAGAAGATTGAAGCAGTGGTTAACTAGGAACTTTCTATAATGCAACCGAGATACGAATTTTCTTGGGATTAGCAGGCTATTATCGGCGCTTTATTCAGGGATTCTCCATCATTGTAGCACCATTAACGAAGTTGTTGTAGAAGAATGCAAGATTTGAGTGGACTGAGGAATGTCAGAGAAGCTTTGATAAGCTTTAGAAGTGTTTGAAAACTGCTCCAGTTCTTACTCTTCCATCAGTCAATGGTGGATATGTAGTGTACAATGATGCCTCAATAAAAGGGTTGGTTTGTGTAATGATGCAGCATGAGAATGTGATATCTTTTGATTCTTGGCAGCTTAGGCCTCTTGAATTGAATTATCCTACTCTTGACTTGGAGTTAGCTGCTGTAGTGTTCGCAATAAAGGTTTGGAGACATTACTTATAAGGAGAAAAATATCAGATCTTCACGGATCACAAGAGTCTCAAGTATCTACTCACGCAGAAGGAATTAGAATATGACAGAGAGGTGATGGATCGAGTTGTTGAAAGATTATTATTGCACTATCGACTATCACCCAGGAAAGGCTAATGTAGTAGTGGGTGCTCTTAGTAGGAAGTCCATGGGTACTTTAGCTCACATAAAAGTCACGCATTTTCCATTACTGCTGGAACTCATATCTTTGAGAGTTGACTTATCATTTAGCGATTCAGGATCTCTATCAGCAACTTTTAAAGTCATGACTATATTAGTGGAGAGAGATAGAGAAGCTCAGACTCAGGATTCCCATCTGATGAGAATCATCGACGAAGTGAAAAATGAATAACTTTCAGATTGGTCACTTAGAGATGATGGTACTTTGATGTACAAAAATAGATTATGTGTACCCAAAGTAGAGAGCTTGAAGAGAGAGATCATGGAAGAAGACCATTGTTAAGCTTATTCTATACATCCAGATAGTACTAAGATGTATAAAACTGTCAAATAGAACTATTGGTGGAAAGACATGAAGGAGTAGCAGAATTTGTATCAAAGTGTTTAGTGTGTCAACAGATTAAGACGGAGCACTAGTATCATATGGTTACCTTACAGTCATTTCCTATTCCTGAATGGAAGTAGGAACACATCACTATGAACTTTATGTCAAGATTACCTCGTACGAAGAAGGGACATGATTCAGTATGGTCAATTGTTGACAGATTGACCAAATTAGATCATTTTCTACATGTCAAATTAGATTATTCTCTGAAAAAATTAGAAGAGAACTATGTTGATGAGATAATGAGACTTCACGAAGCTCCGGTGTCGATTGTGTCAAACAGAGATTCAAGATTTACCTCAAGATTTTGGCCAAGTCTGCAAGAAGTTTTGGGTACTAAAGTGATGTTCAGTACTTCTTTCCATCCTCATACAGATGGGAAGTCAGATAGAACCATTTAGACCTTAGAGGATATATTGAGAGCTTGTAATATGGAGTTCAGAGGGAGTTGGGATCAACATCTATCCTTGATGGAGTTTGCCTACAATAACAATTACCATGCTAGTTTGGGCATAACACCTTATGAAGCATTATATGGGAGGAAATGCAAGACTCATGCTTGTTGGGATGAAGTAGGTGAAAGTAAATCTTAGGTCTTAAGATTATTCATATTACTATTGAAAAGGTATAAATGATTAAACTGAAGTCGAAGACAGCTCAAGATAGATAGAAGAGCTACGCAGATTTGAAGAGGAAAGACATTGAGCAATAAGTGGGTGATAAAATGTTCCTTGAATGTTTTGCCTTGGAAAAGTGTTATGAGATTTGGCAAGAAAGGGAAGTTGAGTCCTCAATTTATTGGGCCATACGAGATCGCGGAGTGAATTTGACCAGTTGCTTACAGACTTTCATTACCGCCAGAGTTGTCAAAGATTCATGATGTTTTCCACATGTACATATCAAAGAGGTATAGATCAGATCCTTCTTGTTAATGTTCCTAGAACATGCTACAAGATCTCTAAGTTCATTTATGTGTGAATAAACAAGAGGAGTTGCGGAAATACTCACAATGCTTGGTAGAGAAAATCAAAATTTTCATGGATGTAATGGAAGCTCCAAGCCTTTGTAGTGTGTTTCCAACACTTGGGTGAGTTTCCCTATCACCTTGATTCACTCCTTTATGTGCTAACAAGAACAAAAAATGAAAGAAAATTTTTGCCCTCCAAAGAAGCAAAGTTTCAGCCATGGCTAGGGAGAGAAGAAGAGAGTTTTGTTTGCTGTGAATAGTAACTTGCTTAACTTCCAAAGTTGACCAAATTAATTTATACCAAGTTTGAGTGTTGGTTTTGGTTTATGTATTCTACAAGCAATCCAAGCCTTACACAACCATTACCAAATTCAATCAAATGTCAAACACATTGATGTAAGTTGGTGGGCCCCACTTTAAATTCCAAATTTAAGTCGGACAATCCAACACGCAACTTCGCTCGGGCCCGGGTTCATTTAATTTCGAATTAAACGAATTTGCTGTTGCGACGTAATTAAATCCAATTTAATTAAATAATAATTCCTTGCAAAATTATTATTAAAGTCACTTGCGAATTAATTCTAAATTAATTTATTTGCATGAATTAAAATCCAATTTTAATTTCACAATGAAATCCAATTTCAATTAATATATCTAATATATTATTTTAGCCCAATTAATTAAATTAAATAGTAAAATCCAATTTTACTATCAAATTTATTTTGCCGATCAATTCCAAATTAATCGCGTTCTCTCTTCTAGTCGAATTAATCCCATATTAATTCTTGACGCAATTAATTCTAGATTAATTTTCTCTTTGATAATTAATCCCAAATTAATTTATTGCCTTAATTAATCCTAGATTAATTTTCTCTTTCATAATTAATCCCAGATTAATTCTGTTCGAGTCAAATCTCATCGGTGAATCTTTGGGAAGCGACCCAAGAGATCCCTGGATATGTTGGCAGTAAATCCGGTTGTTGGACTATCCGAACACGTGCGGACCCGGTACCATGTTCTTACCGATTTACAAGACATGATTGGCTTCTAGCAAAGCACCGTGCCTACCAAATTCTCAAGAAATATTCTTTAAAGGAATATATAATCTTTATCAGGCGTAGTATACAGTGTATTACGTATTACGTATTACGATCCTGTATCAGATGTCACATGCTAGGCCTGAGGCTGGAATTGTGTCTGCCCATATGAAACATATATCGGATCACTGGCAACTAGTCTCTATAATAGGATAATCATGACCTAGTCATATTATCCCGATGACTACAGTACTTAAGAGTACCAGTTCTGTATCCCTGCGTGATCATCATCTCCATATGACTTAAGTGATACTTCCATTTTGACATCACACCCAATACACTACGATTCTCAGTATACCCAGAAGAGGCGTACACATAACCTATTAAAGCCTCGGACGTCCAAAAACAAAGTATATTGATTGTCGCAAGTATTAGCAATGCAAGTCTCAGGTTAAGACCAAATACACCTACCCTGATTCGGATTTCCATAGACATATAGTGATACTACCAATGAGATTCCGAGGGGTCTATCCAGAGCGAAGCTATTCCCATATCATCGGTAAACAGAACCTCCTATCACACTTGCATAAGTATCATATACTTAAATATATGAGAACTATGTCGTTAAGCTTCCATAACGCGCACAAGTGTAATACTAGCATATTCTGCATTATCGATGTCAAGTCTCGATAACACTACGACTAGGGATATTTAATGATTAAACCTTTCGTGGATTAATATTGTTTCATATCTTATTAATCTGGTACTAATCATATGGACTTTTATCAATTATATATCCAGGTAATCCAATTACAAATGATAAAAGAGCAATTTCCTTTGTCACATAGTTAATTTTGTACAAGAACACCATGTCCTTTACAAAATAGTGATGTTATGGGTCATAATTGTCCAACAATCTCCCACTTGGCTTATAGCCAATCACTCAAGTGTCCGACACTTGAACTATGTACGGGTCGCTCAAACTTTTACTGAGATATCGCTTTCGTCAGCGGATTTACAAGGTTATCATCTGATGCGATTTATTCGATCATCACATCGCCATGATATATGATCTCAGGAATCAGATAAAACCGTCGAAGTACATACTTGGATCGTTAATGAGACCCTAATTCTTTAGCCTGTGCTGTAGCCTAGCTTAGCTGCTAACAGAACTACTCCTAATCCAATTTGGAATTTTTATAGATCTAAAATGCTTCTTTTGCTGCCTCAGCTGCAGTAATGTATTATGCTTTTGTTGAATTGGCAACAATATCTTACTTGGAAGATTTCCAGCTCATTGTTCCGTTGTTCAAATAAAATTACGTACCCTAATTGCGACTTACAGTCGTCATTATCGGTTAGAAAACTTGCAATGGTGAACCCAGTCACTTCAAGTTCTCATTCTCCATAGCTTAAGAAAGCATCCTTAGTTCGTCTAAGATACTTAAGGATGTTCTTAACATCAATCAGTGACCATCACCTGGATTGGCCTGATTGTGACTATAGATGCTCAAAGCATATGAGACACCAGGTCGCGTACATATCTTTCAATGTATGAATTCTTGGAGAGTGCCAAAAACTTTTAGATATATCCTAGTAGATCCTTATTACTAGAATAAAGGTTGTCTCTCCCAAGAATATCTATAGAGAATTTTAATGAAAACCAAGCTTCACCGATTGTCATATGGGAATGTCATTTCCAAGAAATAATATATCATCATTATATAGGACAATCATTGTTAGTGCGCTCCCACTAACCTTCTTATATACACAAGAATCATCTTCGTTTTGAATGAAACCATATTGTAATATGATCTCATCAAAACATTAGTTCCAAGAACGCAATGCTTGCTTCAATCCATAAATGGATCGATTTAACTTGAAAACCTTGTTTGCATGTTTTGGTATGACAAAACCGTCAGGCTGTTGTATAAAACATCCTCCAAAAGGTTTCCGTTAAGGAAAGCGGTTTTGACGATCATCTGTCATATTTCATAATCGAAATAAGCAGCAATCGCAAGCATTATCCGAATGGATTTAATCATGACAACTGGTAAAATGTTCCGTCGTAATCAACATCATGTTGATGACGATACCCTTTCGCTACAAGCCTAGCTTTGTACGTTTGTATGTTGCCATCCATGTTTGTCTTCCTTGAAGACCTATGTGGTACCAATAGGCACAATGCCTTTTGGTACATCAATCCAGTATCCAAACTTGGTTGATATACATGGAATCCATTTCGGATTTCATGGCACTTTACTATAAAGCGGAGTCGATGCCTTGTATCTCTTCCTCATACGTAGCCGGTTCAGTATCCTCAATAAGATTGATATCTACATGAGGTGAGATCAGAAACCCATACCTCTTAGGTTGTTTTCTGACTCTCTCCGACCTACGTGGTTCTTGTGTATAAGAAGATTGTGGAACAGTCTTATCCTTGATGAACTGTCCATGTTCCGTGAAGGGATCCGTGCCAGAAACAATATCACTCCGATTTTCATCGAGTTCTACTTTCCTCCCACTTACCACTGCATTTAGGTATTCCTCTTAGGAAAACCGCATGGAGAGCAACAAATTTCTTTGTTTTCTTGTGAGTTGTGGAATTAGTTTCCTTAGGATAACCAATTACATAATGGGCACTTATCCAAATTGGGTTGTAGTTTGGTATCATCCAAACATATGCCCAGCATTCCCAAATCTTCAGGAATGAGAAATCCAATTTCTTTCCTGTCCATATTTCATATGGAGTCTGTCCAACAGACTTTGACGGAACCTTATTCAAAATAAGTATTGCACTGTTCAATGCATATCCCTAGAAGGAAATTGGTAGCTTAGTGTGACTCATTATTAACCTTACCATGTCCAACAAAGTTTGGTTTCTTCGTTCAGATACACCGCTCATTTGAGGTGTTCCGGGAGGAGTCGATTGTGAAAGAATACTATACTCTTTCAAGTAATTGAGAAACATATTGCTCAAGTATTTTCCACTACGGTCCAACCGTAATATCTTAATACTTTTGCCCGTCTATTTTTCTACTTCGTGTCGAAACTCTTTGAATTTATCAAAAGTTTTTGATTTGTGTTTCATAAGGTGCACATAACCATAACGCGATACAACATCCGTAAAGGTTACGAAGTATTCAAATCCACCTCTAGCCCAGCTAGATATGGGCCCACATATGTCACCATGACGAGGGCTAACAGCTCGGTGGCATGTACACCTTTTACCGCTAAAAAGGCATTTTAGGCATTTTGCCTCATAAACTAGATTCGCAGACGTTATTTGAATTAGGATCAAATCTGTCCAAGTATCCACTCTTCAAAAGTGTGGATATACGAGTCTCGTTAATGTGTCTCAGACAATAATGCCATAAATAAGTCTCATCTGATTTATTCAGTTTGAGCCTTTTGTTTGTCATATAATATGTTTGAGATTTGTTTATATTCAAAATATAAATACTGTTATTCACATCTAATGTGTATATCTCAATATCATCTTTATAAACAAAACACCCAGTGTTCTGGAACATAAAGGTATACCCGCAACGGGTTAAACTAGATATAGAGATAATGTTTCTAGTCAAACTAGATACATTATAACAATTTCCTAGTTTAAGTATATGCCCAAAGGGCAGTTCCAAAACTTAGGTTCCCATAGCCAAAAAATCGACTCTTGTCCCATTTCTGACTCACAGGTCGATCTCATCTGAAGCCAGTCTCTTACTAATCAGCAGATCCCGCACATCAGTACATATGTATGTACCACATCCAGTGTTAAAAATCCAATTTTAAAACCAGTAGTGGATATGTTTATAACAAACATACCTGAAGTCGGAGCCTTGCCGCCTTCACTTCCTTCATGTCTGCCTTGTCCATACGGCAGACACCTTAGGATATGTCCTTTGTCTTCCCAGAAGACTGTGATGATTTTTCCTTTGCCCCTTTTCTTCACACCCTTAGAAGCCTTCGGCCAAGCCTTGGCCTTCTAGGATGTCGAAGTAAGATGCGTCTTGCGCTTCTTGCCATTTTGGAAGCTCTGGCTTTGCTTCCTTAAGCATAACCGTTAACTCTCCAAGAGTTTTCTCTTGGTTGAAGATGATCCCGCCCCAGCTTTCGGGCAGAGACTATAAGATCAAATCTATGGAAGTCTGACCTCGTAGGTAATGCCTAGCTAACCTAGCCGTTCAATGTCAGCAATCATCTGCGATACCTAGTGCTCGATAGATGTACCCTCTGACATACAGTGTATTGCGTATTACGATCCAGTATCGGATACCACATGCTTGGCCTGAGGCTGGAATTATGTCTGCCCTGTACGAAGCATATATCGGATCACTGACAACTAGTCTCTATAATCGGATAATCATGACCTAGTCATATTATCCCGATGACTGCAGTACTTAAGAGTACCAGTTCCATATCCCTGCGTGATCATCATCTCCGTATGACTTAAGTGATACTTCCATCTTGACATCACACCCAATATACTACGATTTTCAGTATTCCCAGAAGAGTCGTACACAGAACCTGTTAAAGCCCCGGACGTCCAAAACCAAAGTATACTGATTGTCGCAAGTATTAGCGATGCAAGTCTCAGGTTAAGACCAAATACACCTACCCTGATTCGGATTCCCATAGACACATAGTCATACTACCAATGGGATTCTGAGGGGCCTATCCAGAGCGAAGCTGTTCCCGTACCATCGATAAACAGAACCTCATATCATACTTGCATAAGTATCATATAATTAAATATATGAGAACTATGCCGTTAAGCTTCCATAACGCGCACAAGTGTAATACTAGCCTATTCCGTATTATAAAAGTCCAGTCTCAATAATACTACGACTAGGATATTAATGATTAAACCTTTCGTGCATTAATATTGTCTCATATCTTATTAATCCGGTACTAATCATATGGACTTTTATCATTATATATCCAGGTAATCCAATTACAAATGATAAAAAGAGTAATTTCTTTTGTCACATAGTTAATTTTGTACAAGAACACCATGTCCTTTTCAAAATAGTGATGCTATGGGTCATAATTGTCCAACACTTCTCACGTTTTGCAGGAGTAACAATTAGAGTTGAGAGAAGACTTGACATATGTAGAAGAACCCGTAGGAATTCTGGCTTGGGAGTTGAGACAGTTAGGAAACAAGACGATTCAGTTAGTGAAAGTAATATAGGGCATATACTTGAAAGCGAAAGCTACTCTGGAGCATGAAGAAGACATGCGAAACATATATCGTCACTTGTTTCCACTCTCAGGTTTGTGAATTTCGTGGATGAAATTGTTTTAAGAGGGAGAGAGTTGTAACACAATTTTTTTTTTTTTTAAAAAAATTATTGATGAGGGTAGTTTGGTAATTCGTCATGTGAGTATAAAAAGTAAAGTTTCTTTATGGCTTGCTTTACTTTTCAAAACAGAGAAGCCATGAGAAAGAGAGGGAAGAGAGAAAAGTGAGAGAGGGAGAGAGAAAATAGAGCTCTTTACCCCAATCCGTCCGATTCGAAGCCAATCTCGATCAGGTATTTTAAGGAAAACGTAGAGTTCGATGAGAGGAATATTTTAACGATGGTGTTATTGCAGGAAGCTATTGATTTTCACCGATTTTTCAATAAGAAGGTTATTATGGTTTTTTTTTCTAGATTCCCGTTGATCCGGAATTCCGATTGACGAACCATCAGTGACATTGGAACCGGGAGGGGGAGAGGAACATATTGTCATCAGAAAATCTAGATTATGGCATACGCATGATGCTCACGTGCACCTTAAGCAGCGACAGGTGAGGCCTACGCGTAGCCTGAAAGTGTGGTGTGTGGGAGCCACGCACCAGACAATTTTTAAGGATAATCTTTTAGTCCCCCATCGTGCTGTCCCAACCCTTTCGAGTAGTAACGGACCCTCGAATCTCGATTTTTGTTTAGTTTATTGATATATTCGATATATGAGTGTTATTTATTTCAGAAACGTATTTAGCTTTACAATGTGTTTAATTTACTTGCTTAGACTATATAAATGATTATCATGTGGTTGGAAGTAAATTACGGGCTTAATCAAAAAATATTGTTGAGTAAGAATGTGTTCGGTAAGTTATTATAGGCCTGTGATTTGGGCTAGTGATGTTGAATTGATTTATGGATGTGTGTATGTTGTGAATTTAATATGAATGTAAGTTTGATGATGGCGAATTGTATGATGGAAGTCCGTATTATAGATGAAACTCTGCCGGAATCTTCTTAGGATTACGAGAGCGTTTAAATTACATTTCTTGCATTTTCTATCGTCTGCTCTAGTTAGAATTATGTTTGTTATCCTAAATTCTTATGTCTCTTTAGGTGATCAAGAAACTTTGGCAGGGACATTCCTACTGCGTAGTTTCTTTTCCCTGTAGTCAACTCACCAGGTGCGTGGATAGGCTTGTAATATTGATAATTTTCAATGTATATAGCTATGTATGTTTTCTTAAATGAATTTTCAAGGTAATGCATTTAATGATTTAATTTTTTTTTGAAAATTTATATTTTGATACAAAAGAATGGATTGAATATTAATTATGTTTGAAGTCACGAGTTTGTAATATATGATAAAGTTTACATGTTATTTGAGATACACAAGCATGTGTTTTAGAAATGGCCTTTTATGCTAGGATGCACTCCGTTGTACATGTACGTACCAAATAATTGCCATGTGACGAGGTCTCTGTTGGAAATTATGACCCATAGCGTCACTATTTGTACAGATCATGGTGTTGTTGTACAAATTAACTATGTGACAAATGAGATTGCACTCTTATCATTTGTGATTAGATCACCAAGATATAATATATAAATGATAGGAGGTCCTTATGATTTGTTCATGGATTTAGAATGATATAAGACAGTATCAGTCCACGAAGGATAAAATCCTTAAATATCCCTAGTCATAGTATTATCGAGATTGGACTCGATAAATACGTAAAAGACTAGTATTTACACTTGTGCACGTTGTGGGGCACAAACGGCATAGTTCTCATATATTTGGGTATAGGATACTCATGCAAGTGTAATAGGAGGTTGTGTTTTATAAATGGTACGGGAAACAGCTTCGCTCTGGATAGACCCCATTGGAATTCCATTGTAGTATGACTATGTGTCTATGGAAGTCCGAAATCAGGGTAGGTGTATTTGGTCTAACCTGAGAATTGCACCGCTAATACTTGCGTTATCAATCAAATACTTTGGGTTGTGGTCGTCCAGGGCTTTAACAAGTTTGTGTACGCCTCTGCTGGGTATATTGAGAATCGTAGTGTGTTGGGTGTGATGTCAGACGGAAGTATCACTCCAGTCATATGGAGATGAAGATCGAGTAGGGATACATAACAGGTTCTCTAAAGGGTTGCAACCATCGGGATAATATGACTTGGTCATGATTATCCGATAATAAGAGACTAGTTGCTCGTACTCTGGTATATGCTGTCGTATAGGGCAGACACTGTACCAGCCCCAGGCCTTGCATGTGATCATCCGATACTGGATCGAAATACGCAATACAACATATACTAATAACTGACCTGATAGATCCTTATATTCCTGTAAGGATATTTCTGGAGAATTGGGTAGGCATGGCGCTTTGCTAGAAGCCACCTTGTCTTGTAAATCGGTACAAGCATAATACTAGGTACTTACGTGTTCGGATAGTCCGACGACCGAATTTACTGGCAACATATCCGAGGATCTCATGGGTCGCTTCCCGAAGATTCACCGATGACGTATGATTCGCATTTTATTAATCTGTGATTAATTAGAAGAGAGAGAAAATTAATCTGTGATTAATTACAGAGATATTTTATCTGGGATAAAATATCAATAAAAAGAGAGAGAACGATTAATTTGGAATTAATCGATAAAATAATATATTCGATATATTATACGAAATTAGATTTTGACGAGGAATTAAAATTAGATTTTAATTCGGGCGAACGAGTTAATTTAGAATTAATTCATTTGCGACCTTGAATAGTGATTTCGCTAGGCAAAATCATTTAATTACGTCGCAACGGAAAATTCCTTAATTTGGAATTAGCGAACCCGAGCCCGGGATTGTTTGCGAGCGCATTCGCATTTCGAATTCGAGTGCGGCACGCAAGTCAAATCATGCGTCAAATCGCTAGTCACATCAAACGTCAAATCATTAGTCACTTTGAGTGATGTGATGACTTGTCACTTGATTTGATAGATTGATGGATTGATGGAAGTGGTTGGAAAGCATTAAATGCTTTTGGCTCTAAAAATTGCATTTGACTTTTGGAAATGCCTTTTACAATTTTGATTTTGATTTTTGAAATCAATTAATTGATTTTTAAAAATTATTAAAAGTGTATTTGATACGCCTTTTAGCCAACAACTCAAACAACAATCACAACTCTCTCTCTCTCTCTCTCTCTTTTCTCCCTCTCTCCCACGCCCATTTGGGCATTTCTTCACTTGTTTTTCTGCTGGCGAAACCGAGAAGATGGGAAGCAAGTGTGATGGTTTTTGTGGCAAAACATCAAGAGCTAGCACTCCGAGAGACGTGCGAAGGTGATAGGGAAGTCCACCCATGAGCTTGGAATTGTTTCACGAAGCTTGGAGTTTGGAGGTTGATCCACAAAACCGAAAATGGAGGACATCAAGCAGTGGACTGCCATGAGCTGCAGTGGGCAGAAAATAAATTTTTGTTCGTTGCCGCGTCGCTCAACTGATCGATGTGAGTATTCCGCAACTCCCTCGTTGTATTCGCACATGTGTTTTATGCTTTGTATTCGATCCTCGGGGCCGTAGAACTCCAACAATTGGTATCAGAGCGATTGAAAAGCATGAAATTTGATTAGGGCTTAAAATTTGGGTAAAATGTTTTTGAGCACGATTTGGCTGAATTGGATGTTTGAGTATGCTTAATACATGTTTAATTGATGATTGATTGGATCAATTTGATTAAATTTTGTTTGGAAACAATTTCCCCAATTTATCTTGCTTGGCCGAGAGTTTGAGTAGCTCTAAATGTCTTGGATTTTGATTTTGATTCATTGGTGAGTTGGAATCAATAAGGATGTTGATTTAATGTCGATTGTGGATTTAATTGGATTGAAACCGAATCGGACACAAAATCCCCTCCAAAGCCGAGAGCATTATAGCATGATTTGGGTTTGATTTTTGATCAAATGTGTTGGACACTAATTGATGTAATTGAGCATGATTAATTAGGCTAATCGATGTTTTTAGAAATGTTAATTGGGTAATTAATTGTGTAATACACTTTATGTAATTAAATTGTAAAATTTGGGTTTTTGTAATTTAATTATATTGGGGCCTATTTCAGAAATTGGGCTTGTAAAGTTGTTATTGGGCTAATTGGGCTTGGTTGTACCAAGTTAGGTTTAGGCCAGATTGGTTGGATCCAATTGGGCCCAAAACCGCTTCCATAAAGCCCAAATGCGACTAATGGACCTTTAAAGTGTAATTGGGCCTAAATTGATTTCTGGGCTTATGGGGTAACTCCCGGATTGGACTTTGGTATTGGGTTCGACCCGAGTTGACCAAAAGTCCACGCCTTAAAGAAATTAATTAAAAGCCCATTGGACTTTAATTAAATTAACATTGGATGTTAATCGGGCTTTGAGACCCGTAACGATTAAATTTGGAATTTAAGTCGTAAAAGTTCATTATAAAGTGTAGTATTTAATTTGGAATTAAATAGCGAATTAGTATTAAATACAAATTGAATTGGATTTAATTTTGTAGTTTAATTTAATTCGAGAATTCGTACTTTAAGTACTTATTCGTAAACGAGTTTGACTCGCGCAAAATCAAATCGTTGTTTGAACATTGGATGATCATTAATTATCAGATTAATTAATTTGATTAGATTGATTGATAACATGCTTGTGTGAATACATGGTTGCGATGCATGAATAATGTATATCAGATGGATATTAGATGGGTGGGGCAATTTTAGAAATTATTGTAATAAATTTGGAATTTATTAATTGGACCTGCGTGTCCAGCCTTATTACCTCCTTACTCTTTGTATTCTCTTCTCACCTATTCCCCTCAATGTAAATCAGGTTTCTTTAGAAGTGTAGTGTAACGGGTAGAAGTAATACATGTGCTAGCGGGAAAGAGAAAGGGAAAGATTTGATCTAGGATCATTGTGTAAAGTATCCATCCGCATATCATTATTATTTTATTCATATGCGCTTTATTATGTATTTAGAATGCATGTTTAAGGGTGTATGATGATGAGACCTTAACAAAGATAATAAATTGGTTGCCAATTTGCACGCAAAAACCCTCACAAATATTAAACGTTTTTCATTCCATTGAGTGATTCTTACTAAAGATCCAAGACTGACATTGGTTTGTTGGCCAAAGTCAAGGCCTTTGTCCATCGAGGATGTGTTTGAATCACGAGAGCTTTGTTCCATATTGGTGTCTTGTCCAAGTTGTGGTTTGTTGGCCAAAGTCAAGACCACTTATTGTCCATCGACATTGATTACGAAGCTTTCCATGGTCAATGGGTCATGCTTAACTGGGATCACTAAGTTTGTTGTGCCAAAGCGAAGGCTTAGTTGATTCAGAGGAAAAAAGGTTAGGTAATATATTGGATATATTGGCATATATAAGATATATGTTTCGGACTTGGTCGTCCCCCTACTGGATCTTGGAATTGGATTGGATCCAATTGATCTTAGAGATCTACCTAGTTAATTATCATACAATTTGTTGGCCAAAGTCAAGATTGTGTGATATTTAACAGGATCCTAGCCCGCTAGGAAACACGGTTTCCCGAGTACTCGACAGAGGGTTAGAGGCTCACCGAAAAATAGTGAGAGGCAAGAATTGAATTTGCAATATTCGTTTAATTACTTGCCATACGCGCTCAAACAAATGTCATTCGTCAAATAAATTAAATGTTAGTTGGACTAATATTTAAATCGATGTTTTAATTAACAGTTGGACTGTATTCAAACAATTCAATTATAATTGATTAAATAGTTGGACTATAGTAATCATTATAATAAATAGTACCGAAATCATTGATTAAATAGTTGGACTATTAGAATCAAGATATAATTGAAAGATTGACATTTAAAACATAATCCTAGGGAAAATGTATTTAAATGGTTTAATTTTTCAAATTGGGAATAAAATTTCAGGATGGTCCTGGAAACTAATAAGTTACTTTATTTGATAAAATAACATATTAGGCCTAAGCCCGGAATTAAGCAAATAGTAGGCATAATCTTTGGAAGATTTATGTGATGATAACTTTAGTGCTTAATCCATTAAGCTTGTCGCAGTAGACTCCTTAATTTCTGAATCAGAACTAAGGATTAGATCCTTAAAGTATGATAAAGAAATTGAAGGATCTTCATAGATCTTATTAGATCTTAGAAGTACTAAATTGCAATTCTTAACCCTTGGAGAGTTAATTGATATTCTCAAGGAGACAAAGCCAAACTTTGCAATAGGCAAGAAGCGCAAGGTGCACTTTACTTCGATATTCTAGAAACCCAAGGCATGGCCAAAGGCTACTGGAATGTGAAAAGGGCAAAGGCAAAATCATTATAATCTTCTGGGAAGATAAAGGACATATCCCAAAATGTCTGCCTAAATTTTGGCAAACGGGATCGCGGAAGCGTGACTGCCGTTTGGACATGGCAGACATGAAGGAATTGAAGAACGAGCAAGGCTACGACTTCAAATATGTTTGTCATAATTATGTTCATTACTAGTATTGAAATTAGATTTTAAATACTTAGTGTGGTACATAAATATATACTGATGTTCAGATCTGCTATGAGCAGGATACTGACTTCAGATTGAGATTTATCTGCGAATTGGAAACGAGACGAAAGTCGCTGTTTTAACCGTAGATACCTAATTTTAGGAACTGTTATAATGTAACTAGTTTGACTAGAAACATTATCTTTATATCAGTGTTTAACCCGCTACGGTTGAACCTTTATATTCTAGAACACTAAGTGTTTTATTATATAAAGATGATATTGAGATAAACACATTAGATGTGAATAACAGAATTTATATTTTGAATATGAATAAAATCCAAACATATAACATGACAAACAAACAGCTCAAACTGATTTGATCAGAAGAACATATTGTGGCATTGTTGTCTGGGACACAATTTAAACAAGACTCGTATATCCACACTTTTGAAGAGTGTGTACTAGGACTAATTTGATTCTAATCAAATAAAGTCTACGAATCTAGTTTATTGGGCAAAGTGCCTAAAACACATTTACTTGGTAAAAGTGTAAATGCCACTGATCTGTTAGCCCTAGTTCATAGTGAAGCAATTGGGCCCATGTCTAGCTAGGCTAGATGTGGATATGAATATTTCGTGACCTTAACGGATGTTGCATCGCGTTATGGTTATGTGTTTCTTTTGGAACACAAATCGGAAACTTTTAGAGTTTCGACACAAAATAGACAAACAGATCGGCTAAAGTATTAAACTGTCACGGTAAGACCGTAATGGAAAATACTTAAGCAATAAGTTTCTAAAATACTTGAAAGAGTATAGTATTCTTTCAATGGGGACTCCTCCCGGAACACGTCAATTTGACGTTGTGTCTGAACGGATAAACCGAATTTTGTTGGACATGATAAGGTTAATCCTGAGTCGCTCTGAGCTACCATTTCCTTCAACGGATAAACATAAACAGTGCAAGAACTTATTTGAATAAGGTTCCATAAAATCAGTTTGACAGATTTCATATTAGATATGAACATGAAGAAACTTGGTTTTCTCATTCCTAAAAATTTGGGTATCCTAGGGATACCCAAGTATAGTACTTATACAACTCACTAGAGAACAATTTAATTATTGCTCAATATGCGGTTTTCCTAAGAGGAATACCGATATGCAGTGTAAGTCGGAGGATAGTAAAACTCGATGAAAATCGGAGTAATACTATTCAAGGCACCGATTACTAATGGAACACAAATAGTTCATCAAGGATGAAACTATACCAGTAATCTTCGAATACACAAGAACCGCGTAGTCGGAGAGAATCAGAAAATAACCTGGGGTATGGGTTTCTGATCTCACCTCATAAAGATGTCAATCTTATTGAGGAATACCAACTGACTACGTATGAGGAAGTGATACAAGATATCGACTCCCTATTATGGGAAAGTGCTATAACATCCGAAATGGATTCCATGTATATCAACTATGTTTGGATACTAGTTGATGTACCACAAGGCATTGTGCCTATTGGTACTATATAAGTCTTCACGAAAGACATACATGGATGGCAACATACCAACGTAAAAAGCTAGGCTTTTAGCGGAAAGGTATCGTTATCAATATTATGTTGATTATGATTCAACCTTTTACCTGTTGCCACTGTTGAATCCATTTGGATAATGCTTGCTGATGCTGCATATTTCATTTATGAAATATGACTGCTGAACGGGAAAATCGATTTCCTGAAAAGGAAACCTTTATGAGGATGTTTACAACATCCTGTCGGTTTTATCGTGCCAAAACTAGCAAACAAGGTTTGCAGGTTATTCGATCCATGTTTGGATTGAAGCAAGCATTTGGTTCTTGGAATTACCGTTTTGATGTAATCATAATAGTTTATGATTTAATTCAAAATGATGTGATTCTTGTGTATATAAGGAGGTTAGTGGGAGCGCACTAACAGTGGCTGTCCTATAAATAATGATAATATGTCATTTCATGGAAATGATATTCCCATAATAAAATCGGTGAAAGCTTGGCTTTCATAAATACTTTCCGAGAAATCGTACATTGAAAAATGTACTTTACCTGGTGTCTCATACGCTTTGTGCATGTGGATTCACAAGCAGGCCAATCCAAGTGATAGTCACTGGATTAAAGTTAAGAACGTCCATTAATATCTAAGAGATCTAAGGATGTTGTCTTAAACTGTGGAGAAGGAGAACTTGAAGTGACTGGGATCACTGTAGCAAGTTTCCAAACCGATAAAACGACTGCAAGTCGTAACAACGGTACTATACAGTTTGAATAACGGTACAGTGAGCTGGAAATCTTCCAAGCAAGATTCTGTTACCGAATAAACAACAAATGCGGGTTATTGCTGCAGCTGAGGCAGCAATAGAAGCCATTTAGGTCGATAATAAATCTAATTAGATTAGATATAGTTCTGTTAGCACCTGAGCTAGGCGTCATCACAGGCTAAAGAATTAATGGTCTCATCAACGATCCAGATACATACTTCGATATTCATCTGATTCGTTCGGATCATACATCGTGGCAATGTGATGATCGAATAATTCGTATCAGATAATAATCATGCAAATCCGCCGACGAAAGCCTTTTCTCAGCAGTTTGAGCCAACCGTACATAGTTCGGGTGTAAGACACTTGAGTGATTGGCTATAGACCAAGTGGGAGATTGTTGGACAATTATGACCCACAGCGTCACTATTTGTATAAATCATGGTGTTGTTGTACAAATTAACTATGTGATAAAGGAGATTGCACTCTTATCATTTGTGATTAGATCACCAAGATATATATATATAAATGATATGAGGTCCTTATGATTTGTTCCTGGATTGAGAATGATATGAGACAGTATCAGTCCACGAAGGATAAATCATTAAATATCCATAGTCAGAGTATTATCAAGATTGGACATCGATAAATACGTAAAAGACTAGTATTACACTTGTGCTGTGAGGGCACAAACAACATAGTTCTCATATATTTGGGTATAGGATACTCATGCAAGTGTAATGGAGGTTGTGTTTTACCGATGGTATGGGAAACAGCTTCGCTCTGGATAGACCCCATCGGAATTCCATTGGTAGTATGACTATGTGTCTATGGAAGTCCGAAATCAGGGTAGGTTATTTGGTCTTAACCTGAGACTTGCACCGCTAATACTTGCGACAATCAATATAATTTGGTTGTGGTCATCCAGGGCTTTAACAGGTTCTGTGTACGCCTCTGCTGGGTATATTGAGAATCGTAGTGTGTTGGGTGTGATGTCAAGACGGAAGTATCACTCCAGTCATATGGAGATGATTATCGCGTAGGGATACAAAACTGGTTCTCTAAAGGGTTGCAACCATCGGGATAATATGACTTGGTCATGATTATCCGATAATAAAGAGACTAGTTGCTCGTAATCCGATATATGCTTCGGATTACGAGCAACCGTGAATAGTGATTTCGCTAGGCAAAATCATTTAATTACGTTGCAACGGAAAATTCCTTAATTTGGAATTAGCGAACCCGAGCCCAGGATTATTTGCGAGCGCATTTGCATTTCGAATTCGAGTGCGGCACGCAAGTCAAATCATGCGTCAAATCGCTAGTCGCATCAAACGTCAAATCATTAGTCACTTTGTGTGATGTGACGACTTGTCACTTGATTTGATAGATTGATGGATTGATGGAAGTGGTTGGAAAGCATTAAATGCTTTTGGCTCCAAATATTGTATTTGACTTTTGGAAATGCCTTTTACAATTTTTTATTTTGATTTTTGAAATCAATTAATTGATTTTAAAAAATTAATTAAAAGTGTATTTGATACAACTTTTAGCCAACAACTCAAACAATCATCACATTCTCTCTCTCTCTTTTCCTCTCCTCGCTCTCTCACGCCCATTTGGGCATTTCTTCACTGGTTTTCTGCTGGGCAAAACCGAGAAGATGGGAAGCAAGTGTGATGGTTTTTGTGGCAAAAACATCGAGAGCTAGCACTCCGAGAGACATGCGAAGGTGATAGGGAAGTCCACCCATGAGCTTGGAATCGTTTCACGAAGCTTGGAGTTTGGAGGTTGATCCACAAAACCAAAAATGAAGGACATCCAGTAGTGGACTACCGTGAGCTGCAGTGGGCTGAAAATAAATTTTTGTTCGTTGCCGCGTCGCTCAACCGATCGATGTGAGTATTCCGCAACTCCCTCTTTGTATTCGCACATGTGTTTTATGCTTTGTATTCGATCCTCGGGTTCGTAGAACTCCAACAGTCTCATGTTGCCAGTTTTACTTCGGATGCCAGATATTGCCATAGGATGCCCCATGTTGCTAGAGTTGTCGTATTGTCACGAGTGTGTATATATGTAGATGAATGAACCATTTTTATTTTATACAGAGTGTTCCTATTCAGAATCACATTTCTGAGAAAAATGGTCTTATGATTTTCAGGAAATGATTATAAAAAGTTTTATACGCCAGTTTACAGATTTATGTATTTATTTGTATTATGAAAGACTTATTCGATCCACATTGTTACTTGTTTATCCATAGCACTAAGTTGTGATCCATTGCTCTAAGCGTGAGCTTACTCATTTCCTTAATTTGTCAGGTTAAGAAGATTGGTAGATCATTTCTTTTATCCTCTACTATTTTCTTCATCATATTCTACCTGTAGAGAACAGTTGTGTTACTTCTTTCGTTGCTGAGTTGTCCATTCCAACGGCCATTTTCCTAATACAATGAAGTTGACATAGTCATCATACCAAGGGGCATCCTACTGTTTCATGGCAAATAGCTGTTCATCTGGAAAAGTTTCTTTGATTGACAATTCTTTGCCAGCTGTTTCTCCATTCTCGAGCCTCGATAGATGATCTGCCACTTTGTTTTCTGTCCCTTTCTTGTCTCGAATTTCCACGTCAAATTCTTGCAGAAGAAGTATCCAACGGATCAATCTGGGTTTGGCATCTTTCTTCATGATCAAGTATTTGTTTGCTGAATGATCTGTGTAGACCACCACTTTGGGACCCAACAGATAGGAGCAGAATTTTTCAAAAGCATACACAAGTCCGAGCAACTCCTTTTTGGTGGTTGTGTAGTTGAGTTGAGCTTCATTTAAAGTTCTGCTGGAGTAGTAAATGGTGTGGAAAATCTTTGATTTGCGTTGTCCCAAAACTGCACTTACAGTAAAATCACTAGCATCGCACATCACCTCAAATAGAAGGGTCAAGTCTGGTGCTACAATGATGGGGGCATAGACTAGCTTCTATTTTAAGATCTCAAAAGCTTCATGGTATTCTTTGGTGAAGTTGAAAGACATATCCTTCTCCAAAAGATTGCATAGAGGTTTAGCAATCTTGGAAAAGTCTTTGATAAATCTCCAGTAAAAGCCAGCATGTGTAAGAAAGCTCCGAATCCCTTTGACTGATGTTGGTGGAGGTAATTTCTAAATTGTTTCGATCTTACTTTGTCTACCTCCATTCCCTTTTGTGAGATCCGATGTCCAAGAACAATGCCTTCATGTACCATGAAGTGGCATTTCTCCCAGTTGAGTACCAGATTGGTATCTTCACATCTTTGTAACACCTGTTCCAAATTTTACAAATAATGGTCAAAAGAATCTCCAACCATAGAGAAGTCATCCATAAAAACTTCCATACTCTGCTCCAGCATGTCTGAGAAGATGGCCATCATGCAACGCTGAAATGTGGCGGGAGCATTACATAATCCAAATGGCATTCTGCGGAAAGCAAAAGTACCATAGGGACATGTAATATAGTTTTCTCCTAATCTTCTGGGGCGATGGAAATCTGATTGCATCCAGAATATTCATCCAGAAAGCAATAGAACTCATGTCCCGCCAGTCTATCTAACATCTGGTCAATGAATGGTAGTGAAAAATGGTCATTCATTGTTGCTTTGTTCAGCTTCCGGTAGTCCATGCATACTCTCCATCCAGTCACTGTTCTTGTTGAAATCAGCTCGTTCTTTTCATTGGTGACAATAGTAATTCCTCATTTCTTCGGTACACATTGTATATGACTCACCCAAGTGCTGTCTGAGATGGGGTATATGATGCCAACATCCAACCATTTGATGATTTCTTTTTTCACGGCCTCCTTCATGATTAGATTGAGTCTCTGTTGATGCTCCACTGTGGGTTTGTATGTTGGACAAAATGACCCATAGCGTCACTATTTGCACAGATCATTGTGTTGTTGTAGCAAATTAACTATGTGACAAGGAAATTGCACTCTCATCATTTGTGATTAGATCACCATAGATATATAAATGAAGAGAGGTCCCTATGATTAGTTCCTGGATTGAGAATGATATGAGACAGTATCAGTCCCCGAAGGATTAATCATTAAATATCCCTAGTCGGAGTATTATCGAGACAGGACATCGATAATGCGGAATATGCTAGTATTGCACTTGTGCGCGTTGTGAGGGCACAACGACATAGTTCTCATAAATATAAGTATTGGATACTTATGCAAGTGCGATAGGAGGTTGTGTTTCACCGATGGTACGGGAAACAGCTTCGCTCTGGATAGACCCCTCGGAATGCCATTGGTATTATGAATATGTGTCTATGGGAGGCCGAAATCAAGGTAGGTGTGTATAGTCTTAACCTGAGACTTACATCGCTAATACTTACGATAATCAGTAGACTTTGGTCTTGGTGGTACAGGGCTTTAACCGGTTCTGCGTACACCACTTCTGGGTTTATCAGAGAGTCGTAGTGTATTGGGTGTGATGTCAAGACGGAAGTATCACTTCAGTCATAGTGGAGATGATGTCACGCAGATACGGTACTAGTGCTCTTGAGTGTTGCGCAACCAATCGGGATATTGTGACCAGGTCATGAATATCCGATTATAGAGACTATGTTACCAAATATCCGATATATGCTTCGGACGGGGTAGACACTTATCCAGCCCCAGCCCTAGCACGTGACTATTTGATACTGGGCCGATATGCACAATACAATCGTATACTATGCTTGATACAGATCTTAATATTCTTAAATGGATATGTCCGGAGAATTGGAAGACTTGGTGCTTTGCTAGGAGTCGACCTTGTCTCGTAAATCGGTAAAACGTAGTACTTGGTACGTACGTGATTCGGATACTCCGATGACCGTATTTACTGCCAATATATCCGGGGATCTCATGGGTCGCTTCCCGATAATCCACCGATGACGCACAACTCGCACTCTTGAATAATCTGGGATTATATAGAAGAGAGAGAAAATTAATCTATGATTGATTACGGAGATATTTTATCTAGGATAAAATATCGTCTAGAGAGAGATAACGATTAATATGGAATTAATCGATTAAATTAATATATTCGATATATTAAACGAAATTAGATTTCGACGCGGAATTAAAATTAAATTTTAATTCGGGCGAACGAATTAATTTAGAATTAATTCGTTAGCGACGTGAATAGTGAATTCGCTAGGCGTAATCATTTAATTACAACGCGACGGAAAAATCGTTAATTTGGAATTAACGAACCCGAGCCCGAGTGTGATTGCGAGCGCATTCGTATTTCGAATTCGAGTGCGGCATCGTAAGTCGCATCAAGCGTCAAATCATTCGTCACATCAAGCGTCAAAACAAATGTCACTTTGAGTGATGTGATTGATTGATGTGATTGAATGATTGAAAGACATGTCACTTTATTAAAGTTGATATTGGAGTGTGGAACACTCAAGCTTATTACATTCAATTTCTTTGATTTTTTGAAAGTTAAATTAATTGGTAAATCATTTAATATATTTTGGAAAATATATAAACAAAATGATTTACAACTTTTGTAATGACTTTTCACATTTCTTTCTCTCTCATTTTTGCTCTCTTCTTCTCACGAAAAGAACCATTTTTCTTCACTGGTTTTGAACCAGAAATGGCGTGAACAAAGGGAAGCAAGGGTTGCGTTTTCATGGTGATAACCGCAAGTGCTAGCACACTACGAGTCTTGCGAAGGTGTAGGGAGGTTCGCCCATGAGCCGGGAACGTTTTGATCAAGCTTGAAGCTCGTTTTTGATGTTCAAAATGGCGCAAAACAGACCACCAAACTGCTGCAGTGGGCGCACATGAGCAGTGGGCAGTGAGCAGAATTTCAGTTCGTTTTGTTGCCAAATCGTCTCTCAACCGCTCGATGTAAGTATTCCGCACTTCCGTCGTTGTATTCGCTTATGTTTCATGCTTGTATTTTGATCTTGGGACCTATAGAAACTCCAACAATGGTATCAGAGCTTAGGTTAAAAGCATGAAAAAGTTAGGGCTAAAATTTGGGCAAACTTGATTTTGAGCATGACAAATTAAATTGGATGGATTTGTATGCTTAATTGTGTTTGAATTGAAGATTGATTAGGTCAATTTGAAGAAAATATGATTGGATCAATTTTCCCCAAATTTTCCTCCTTGGCCGAATATGTAATGTTCTTTAATGTCTTGGGATTTTTGATTTTTGACAATTGGAAGTGTTGGAAATCATTCGGGATGATGATTTAACGTCGATTGGGAATCAATTGGATTGAATTCGATTTGGACGAAAAATCCCCAAATTGCCAAGTATGTCATGAAACTTTAAATTGGGTAAAATGAAATTGAGCATGCAATTATGGAAATTGGATGATTAAGTATGCTTAATACTTGTTTAATTGATGATTGGTTGGATCAATTTGATTAAATATTGTTTGGAACAAATTTCCCCAATTTTGATGTGTTGGCCGAATAGGAGTATGCCCTAATTCTTGGTAGTTTTGTTTCGTTGATCATTGGATGACTTGAAACGATTGAGGGTATGTTGATTTAATGTCGAATTGGTTTTTTTAATTGTATTGAAACAAATCGGACATGTAATTAACCTTATTGCCAAGAATAAAGTAAAGCATGTAATGAGTTTGATTTTAATCTTAATGTGTTGGACATGTGATGATGAAATTGAGCATGATTAATTAGCCTAATTTGTGTTTTGGAAATAATAGTTTAGGTGATTAATCATGATATACACTTTAGGTAATTAAATTGCGAAATTGGATTTGTGTAATTTAATTAATTGGGCTAATTTTGGAAATTGAGCTTGAATTGTTGTTATTGGGCTTATTGGGCTTTGTTGTACAAAGTTTGTTTTAGGCAAAATTGGTTGGATCCAATTGGGCCCAAAACCGCATCCATAAAGCCCAAATGCAACATAATGGACCTTTATGATTTAATTGGGCCTAATGGGCCAAAATTAATTTAAAGGCTTATGGGGTAAATCCCGGATTGGACTTTGGTTGCGGGTTTGACCCGAGTTGACCAAAAGACCACGCCTTAAGAAATTAATTAAAAGCCCATTAGACTTTAATTAAATTAATATTGGATATTAATCGGGCTTTGAGACCCGTAACGATTAAATTTGGAATTTAAGTCGAAAAGGGTTTATTATTAAAGTGTGTTATTTAATTTGGAATTAAATAATGAATTAGAATTAAATACAAATTGAATTGGATTTAATTGTGTAGTTTAATTTAATTCGGGAATTCGTACTTTAAGTACTTATTCACAAAAACGAGTTTGACTCGAACAAAATCAAATCGTTGTTTGAACATTGGATGATCACATAATTATCAGATTAATTAATTTGATTAGATTGATTGATAGCATGCTTATATGAGTGAATACATGGTTGTGATGCATGAATAATGTATATCGGATGGATATTAGATGGGTGGGGCAATTTTAGAAATTGTTGTAATAAATTCGATTTATTAAATTGGACCTGCGAGTCCAGCCTTATCACCTCTATTCTTTTTGTATTCTCTTATCATCTATTCCCCTCAATGTAAATGAGGTTTCTTTAGAAGTGTAGTGTAACGGGTAGAAGTAGTACAAGTGCTAGCTTGAGTGAGAAAGGGAGAGATTTGATCTAGGATCAATGTAAAGTATCCATCCGCATATCATTATTATTTATTTTCATACTCGCTTTATTATGTATTTAGAATGCATGTTTAAGGGTGTATGATGATGAGACCTTAACAAAGATAATTAAATTGGTAGCCAATTTGCACGCGAAAAACCCTTGTTAAATATCAAGCGTTTATTTTCCTTCCATTGAGTGATTCTTACTCAAGATCCGAGATTGGCAGGGGTTGTTGGCCAAAGTCAAGCCCTTGTCCGTCAAAGATGTGTTTTAATCACGAGGCTTTGTTCCATATCGGTGTCGTGTCCAAGTTGTGGTTTGTTGGCCAAAGTCAAGACCACTTCTTGTCCATTGACATTGATTACGAAGCTTCCATGTCAATGGGTCCGCGCTTGACTGGGATCACTAGGTTCGTTGTGCCAAAGCCAAGGCCTAGTTGATTCAGAGGAAAAATGTTAGGGTATACATTCGATGTATATGCATATATTAGATATATGTTTGGGACTTGGATGTCCACCTACTGGATCTAGGAGTTGGATGAGATCCAATTGATCTTCGAGATCTACCTAGTTAATTATCATACAATTTGTTGGCCAAAGTCAAGATTGTGTGATATTTAACGGGATCCTAGCCCACTAGGAAACACGGTTTCCCGAGTACTCGACAGAGGGTTAGAGGCTCGACGAAAAATAGTGGGAGGCAAGTATTGAATTTGCAACATTCGTTCGAATACTCGCTAAACGCGCTCATTCAAATTATTTCGTCGTAATATTAAATGTTAGTTGGACTAATATTTAAATTGTTGTTTTAATAAACAGTTGGACTGTATTATACTTGATTATATATAATTGGATTATATTAATCAATATATTTGAATTAATTAATTTCAGTTTACAGTTGATTTTATAATTGGATTATAGTAATCAATGTAATTGAGGTTAATTAATTTGGATTATATTTGATTATATAGTTGGACTATTATAATCATTATAATATATATAGTACCACTAATCGTTGATTAAATAGTTGGACTATTGTAATCAAGATAAAATTGAAATATTGAATATTTAAATGATTTAATTTTCATTGTGAATTAATAATAGGTTACTTTATTGGATAAAATAACTTGTTATATCTAGGCCCATAATTAAGCAAATAAGTAGAGCATAAAATCTTTGGAAGATTTATGTGATGATGACTTTAGTGCTTAATTTAATATACTTGACAATAAATCTATTTTAAAGTCAAAGTTTGCAATTGGGCAAGTTGCACAAGGTACACATCATTTCGATATTCTAAAACCCAAGGCTTGCCCAAAGGTTTGTGAAATATTGAAAAGATATTTGACATATACCAAAATGACTACCATTTGGATATGGCAGACACGAAGGAATTAAAGAAAGGGCAAGGCTTTGACTTTAAAAATGTTTGTCAAAGTTATGTTCACAACTAGTATTGAAATTAGATTTTAAATACTTAGTGTGGTACATAAAATATATCTATTGATGTTCAGAATCTGCTTTGAGCAGGATACTGACTTCAAGCTGAGATTACTCTGCGAATCGGAAACGGGACGAAAGTCGCTGTTTCGACCGTAGATACCTAAGTTTAGGAACTACCCTTTGGGTATGTACTTAAATTAGGAAATGTTATTATGTAACTAGTTTGACTAGAGACATTATCTCTATATCAGTGTTTAATCCGATCCGGATAAAACCTTTATATTCTAGAACACTAAGTGTTTCATTATATAAAGATGATACTGAGATAAATACATTAGATGTAAATAACAGAATTTATATTTTGAATATAATAAAAATCTCAAACATATAAAATGACAAATAAATAGCTCAAATTGATTTGATCAATAGAGACTTATTTGTGGTATTGTTGTCTAGGACACAATTGAACAAGACTCGTATATCCACACTTTTGAAGAGTGGGTACTAGGACTGATTTGACTATTCAAATAAAGTCTGCGAATCTAGTTTATTAGGTAAAGTACCTAAAACACTATTTACTTGGTAATAGTGAAAGTGCCACCGATCTGTTAGCCCTATTCATGGTGAAGTTAGTGGGCCCATATCTAGCTAGGCTAGATGTGAACATGAATATTTCGTGACCTTAACGGATGTGGCATCACGTTGTGGTTATGTGTTTCTTTTGAAGAACACAGATCGGAAACTTTTGAAGTTTCGACACGAAGTAAATAAACAGATCGGCTATAGTATTATTCCGCCACGGTAAGACCGTATTGGAAAATACTTAAGCAGTAAGTTTCATATGTACATGAAAGAGTACGGTATTCTTTCATATGAGGACTCCTCCCGAGACACGTCAGTTAGACGGTGTGTCCGAACCAAAAACCAAACTTTGTTGGACATGATAAGGTTTATCACGAGTTGCTCTGAGCTACTGTTTCATTCAATAGGATATGTATTAATAGTGCAAAACTTATTTAGAATAAGGTTCCATATAAATCTGTTTGACAGATATCATATAGGATATGAACAGGAAAGAAACGGGGTTTCTCACTCCTGATAATTTGGGTATGCCAGGCATAACGTTTGGATGATACCAAACTAAGAACCCAAATTGGATAAGTGCCAATATAGGTTATCCTAAGGGAAACCTTAAGTATAGTACTTGTAAATCTCACATGAGAACAATATGATTGTTGCTCACCATGCGGTTTTCCTGAGAGGAATACCGATATGCAGTGGTCAGTGGGAGGATAGTGATACTCGATGAAAATCTGAGTAATACTATTCAAGGCACGAAGTCCTTAATGGAACACAAACAGTTCATCAATGATGAATCTGTACCATTAATCTTCGAATACACAAGAACTGGGTAGATCGGATAAAGTCAGAAAACAACCTAGGGTATGGGTTTCTGATCTAACCTCATAAAGATGTAAATCTTATTGAGGAATACCAACCGACTACGTACGAGGAAATGATACAAGGTATCAACTCCCTTTCATGGCAAAGTGCCATGAGTCCAAAATGGATTCCATGTATAACAACTATTTTGGATACTAGTTGTTGTACCACAAGGCATTGTGCCTATTGGTACATTAAACGTCTTCAAGGAAGACATATATGGATGGCAACATACCAACGTACTGAGCTAGGCTTGTGACGGAAAGGTATTGTTATCAACATTGTGTTAATAACGGTTCAACCTTTTACCTGTTGCCATGGTAAATCTATTTTGAAGATGCTTGTTGATAACTGCGTATTTCATTTATGAAATGTGTCAGTTACAGATCAAAATCGCTTCCTGAAAAGGAAACCTTTTGGAGGATGATTAGAACATCCTGACGATTTTGTATAACCAACAAACAAGGTTGCGGGTTATTCGATCCATGTTTGGATTGAAACAAGCATAAGGTTCTTGGAACTGTCGTTTTGAAATAATCATAATGATTTATGATTTGACTCAAAACGAAATAATTCTTGTGTATGTAAGGAGGTTAGTGGGAGAGCGCACTGACAGTGAAATTCCCATAAAGCTATTGTTGAAAGCTTGGCTTTCAATAGAAATTCTCCGTAGAATTCTGGGGAGTAACAACCTTTATTCAAGGAATAAAGATCTACTGGGATAAATTTGGAGTTGTTAACACTCTCTGGGAAATTGTACATTTAAAATGTACTTGATATGGTGTCTCATACGCTTTGAGCATATGGAGTCACAATCAGGACAATCCAAGTGATAGTCACTGGATTGAAGTTTAGGACATCTATTAGTATCTCAGAGAACTAAAGATGTTGTCATAAACTATGGAGAATGAGAACTTGAAGTGACTGGGATCACTGCCACAAGTTTCCAAACAGTTAAATACTGCGGTACTATAAAGTTTGAATAACGGAACACTGAGCTGGAAATATTCCGAGCAAGATAACTGTTGCCGAATAAACAACAAATGCGGATTATTGCTGCAGCTGAGGCAGCAATATAAGCCATTTGGGTCGAAAATAAATCTAATTAGATTAGATATAGTTCTGTTAGCGGCTGAGCTAGGCGTCAGCACAGGCTAAGGAATTAAAGGTCTCATCGACGATCCATATATATACTTTGATATTCATCTGATTCGTTCGGATCATACATCATGGCGATGTGATGAGCGTGTAAATCGCGTCAGACGATAATCATGCAAATCCGCTGACGAAAATCTTCCTCAGCAATTTGACCGAACCGTACATAGTTCGGGTATAGGACACTTGAGTGACTCGCTATGTGCCAAGTGGGAGATTGTTGGACAAAATGACCCATAGCGTCACTATTTGCACAGATCATTGTGTTGTTGTAGCAAATTAACTATGTGACAAGGAAATTGCACTCTCATCATTTGTGATTAGATCACCATAGATATATAAATGAAGAGAGGTCCCTATGATTAGTTCCTGGATTGAGAATGATATGAGACAGTATCAGTCCCCGAAGGATTTATCATTAAATATCTCTAGCCAGAGTATTATCGAGACATGACATCGATAATGCAGAATAGGCTAGTATTGCACTTGTGCGTGTTGTGAGGGCACAACGGCATAGTTCTCATATATATAAGTATTGGATACTTATGCAAGTGCGATAGGAGGTTGTGTTTCACAGATGGTACGGGAAACAGCTTCGCTCTGGATAGACCCCTCGGAATCCCATTGGTATTATGACTATGTGTCTATGGGAGGCCGAAATCAAGGTAGGTGTGTATAGTCTTAACCTGAGACTTACATCGCTAATACTTACGATAATCGGTAGACTTTGGTCTTGGTGGTACAGGGCTTTAACCGGTTCTGCGTACACCACTTCTGGGTTTATCAGAGAGTCGTAGTGTATTGGGTGTGATGTCAAGACGGAAGTATCACTTCAGTCATAGTGGAGATGATGTCACGCAGGATACGGTACTAGTGCTCTTGAGTGTTGCGCAACCAATCGGGATATTGTGACCATGTCATGAATATCCGATTATAGAGACTATGTTACCAATATCCGATATTTGCTTCGGACGGGGTAGACACTTATCCAGCCCCAGCCCTAGCACGTGACTATTTGATACTGGGCCGATATGCACAATACAATCGTATACTACGCTTGATACAGATCTTAATATTCTTAAATGGATATGTCCGGAGAATTGGAAGACTTGGTGCTTTGCTAGGAGTCAACCTTGTCTCGTAAATCGGTAAAACGTAGTACTTGGTACGTACGTGATTCGGATACTCCGATGACCGTATTTACTGCCAATATATCCGGGGATCTCATGGGTCGCTTCCCGATAATCCACCGATGACGCACAACTCGCACTCTTGAATAATCTGGGATTATATAGAAGAGAGAGAAAATTAATCTAGGATTGATTACGGGGATATTTTATCTGGGATAAAATATCGTCTAGAGAGAGATAACGATTAATATGGAATTAATCGATTATCAACGGACGTGTAACGCCCTTTCGTGAGACGAAAAAAAAGGTTAGACCTGAGGGCATCCTTTTATTTATTATCTTTTGTTTATTTTAGGAATATTATCGCATGAGAGTCGTTTGAGGCATGATGTGATTGTTGGATTAGCGGAGTATGTGTTCCCTTTTATGGTATATAGGATGGAAACCCGGACGTAAAATCCGTAGCTGAATCTGAATGGACGGTAGTGCGGTTTGTACTCGGGATACAACGCCACGTACCACTTAAGAGACATGTATTTCGTCTCATCCAAAATTGTATTTGAGCATGTTATAGTTTATAGGTTATTTATTTATTATTTTAAAGCATGATTTAATTTAGTTTGTTATTTATGTTTAAAGCATGATTATGTTACTTTTATGCATGATATTTTGTTAGTTTATGATTATGTTTAAATAGTTATTCGTTTATTTTGGTTTAATGGTTCAATATGCTCGTTGTGTTATATTGCGTGTTTACCGTTTAATGATTTACTTTCAAGCATGCAAACTTAGATTAAGAGTTATCTTGATGAATGCGTATTAGATCTAGGTTGTCTTTGAGCATATAGGTTGAGTAGATTCGGTTAGTTTATTGCACAATTCATATCATCACAAGTGACATAAGTAAGGGACCATTCCGAACCCAACGGTTTGAGGTCTTCCCTTGCGAGGGGTGAGTGCGGCCTTAAATCTTTGTCCTGGTTCACACCGGGTGGCGACTCCATTATTCTCCGGTTTAGTCCCCCGCGGGCTACTCCGTACTCCCAACTAGGCCGCGAGTCTAGAACAGCGTCGCCAAGTTCTGTGTCCTACAGTCTGGCGACTCCACTGGGGATAAGAGAATTGGCCCCGAAATAATGTCTTGTAGTGATTTAATTTGTGCTTTAGTTAACTGTGTCTACCGTAGGTTGAAAGGGGTTTAATCAAATGCACTTTTAAGGCTAGGTAATGGTTTGGTGTCTTCATTCATTCACTACCTTTCTATAAGGAAAAGCTGTGAAGGCACCTAGATAATCATGTACTAGTAGTCTACCGTGATGGACTAATTTGGAGGACTCGTTGTTTATTCATGTCACCAAGCGATAAGAGCCTAAGGGGCTAGGGTACTTAAGAGAGCCTCGCTCCACCCTCCCTCTAGGGAATCTACAACGGGAAATCCATTTGACATTCATTCGTACACCATAACTCGTTGGCACGTACCTTTGGGTATAAAAAATGTGCGATCACTTGGTCGCTCGGACCCTTGAGTGGGGAGACCTAGTTGTGGGCAATCCTTCATCGACGAGAGCTTTTGTCTATACCTCTTTAAACCCGCGTATGAACTATAGTTGTAGGATCAGTAGAGACTATTCCTTTATGTTTTGGCCCATTGTCATTTGGATTCAGTTGGACTTGTTGTCATGAGGTATGAGCTTGTTGGGCCATTTAAACTGGGATGAGTCTGTGCTTTATGGCAATCGGGCCAAAGGTTTCTAAAATGATGATGGGCCAACTAGTGTAAAATTCTTATGAGCTTATATATTACATGCATCACACGCATGTCATGCATCTCATGCATACATGCATCATGTTAACCCCGTGTCTTAAAAGCCATCATAGATATCTGTTGGGTTAGGAAAAAGAATACTTGTCAAAGAAGAGTTTAGCAAACATGGATATTGGAGAAAAAGAAACCGAGAAACATAGAGATTTACGGCAGTGATAGAAAGACCATTGGGGGGCCTTCAAAAAAAAAAAGAGAAAAAAAAAAAAAAAAAAAAAAAAGAAAAAAAAAAAGAGAAAAAAAAAGAAAAAAAAATTGTTGTTTGTTTTTAGTCCTTGATAGTTAGGCATAAGTCCGATGATGAAATTATTTGCTTTAGGGTGAAACCTTAGAAACGATAAATTCTTGATGTGCTTTTATCTGATACTTTGAGTAGTTGATCTATGTTTGACTCGTAAGCACTTGATTATGGTTCTTAGTAGTGAAAACCTGAGTAGTTAGCAAAGTGACTAGTTGAAGAAATTGTAGGTCGGTGAATGACCGTTTGCTTAGATGTCTATCTTGATTTGCTTATGTTATAATGTGTGGTATGGTTGAAAATAAAAGAAAAGTCTCTAAGGAAAAAAATTGAACCATCTATAACCGATAAGCGTGAAGCTACCCATGGGCGAGTATTAGGACAACCATGAGGAGAAATGCTACCTTAAAGGGTAGGTGTGTTGAAAAAAAAATGAAAATGAAAAAAGAAAAAGAAAAAATAGAGACAAAGGAAAATAAAAATGAAATCATACCACATTGAGCACGAAAAAGCAATTGCGGAATATAATTGAGACATCTAGGTTGGTTTAACCCATCGATCCCGATTTTTGAAACGAAATCATTGAGTTGGCTTGCTTAAGGATCAAGCTGTGAAAGAACCTTTGCCCACACACACTTTGAGTCTGGCATAGATCATTTATTCAAAAACTCAGATTTGAGTTGCATTGAGTGTTTTGAATGTTCTCTGGTTTCATTACTGAGCATTCCTTGAGGACGATAATATGTATAACTATTGGGACTATTTCGTAGCATGTGATATAGTATGATGATATGGAAGGCCCCACCATGTGGTTCATCTTGACCAAGTGCAAACAGCGGAGAACAGAAAGCTAAATCAATACTGGGAGCGACCAGTCTACCACCTTGTGAATCCGGGACATAACAAGAAATTGAGCCATGAGACCAAAGAGAAGACTGTGCAATCACCTGGAGAACTGGCGGAAGACCTAACCCAACAAAATAGGAAATTCATTCATGCATGCAGGCATACACGTACGCTTTTTTGTATTCTTTTTGTGTTTGTTTTGTTTTGTATTCACAGGTTTTGAAGAAGAAAAAGAAAAGCGACAAAGACAAGCCAATCAGAAGCAGCAACAGTACAGTCAGTTTCAGAAATGAATCAGTTTTGGGGATGAGTCCCAGGGTTGAGGCCCATATCACTCAGTTTCGGGGATGCGTCTCAGGGTTGAGGCCCATATCAGTTTCAGTCTAGGGGATGAGTCCCA
>SKCR01024408.1:0-34334 GCA_019454045.1 Zanthoxylum bungeanum | reverse complement strand
TCTAAGGGAGAGAGAGAGTTTTTCAAGTTTTTGGTATTTGTTTTCTAAAAACAAGTAATGAAAATGCTTTACCAAATTTTGGTATATGCTTTCAAAAAGTCAAACCAAATTTTGGAGCCAAAATTTACATTAAAGCCTCACAACCACTTCTTTCATGAATAGTGACTGCATGTCAATCACCAAAAAGTGAGTTGCAATATATCATTTGAATAACGTGCGATGTGACGAGCGATGTGACTTGTGGCCGCACTTGATTCGAAATCGAAATGGCCTCGCAAACACATCCCGGGCTCAGGTTCGTTAATTCCAAATTAACGAATTTTTCGTTGCGACGTAATTAAATCAAATTTAATTAAATAATTATGCCAAGTAAAATTACTATTCACATCGCTAACGAATTAACTCTAAATTAATTCGTTAGCCCGAATTAAAATCTAATTTTAATTCCGCGTCGAAATCTAATTTCGTTTAATATATCGAATATATTATTTTGTCGATTAATTCCAAATTAATCGTTTCTCTCTCTTCAATTAGTATTTTATACCAGATAAAATATCTCCGTAATTAATCCAAGATTAATTATGTTCGAATCATACGTCATCTGTGAATCTTCGGGAAGCGACCCAAGAGATCCCTGGATATGTTGGTAGTAAATCCGGTCGTCGGACTATCCGAACACGTACGTACCTCGTACTATATTTTTACCGATTTACGAGACATGGTTGGCTTCTAGCAAAACACCGTGCCTACCCAATTCTCCAGAAATATTCTTAATGGAATATAAAATCTATATCAGGCGTAGTATATGTAGTATTGCGTATAGCGATCCAATATCGGATGTCACATGCAAGGCCTAGGGCTGATAAAGTGTATGCCCCGTACGAAGCATATATCAGATTACAAGCAGCTAGTCTATTTAAATCAGATAATCATGACCAAGTCATATTATCCCGATGGTTGCAACCATTTCGAGTACCAGTTCTGTATCCCTGCGTGATCATCATCTCCATATGACTGAAGTGATACTTCCATCTTGACATCACACCCAATACACTACGATTCTCAATAAAACCAGAAGAGGCGTACATAGAACCTGTTAAAGTCCTGGACGACCAAAACCAAAGCGTATTGATTGTCGCAAGTACTAGAGATGTAAGTCTTAGGTTAAGACCAAATACATCTACCCTGATGCGGATTCCCATAGACACATAGTCATACTACCAATGAGATTTCGCGGGCTCTATGTTTCCGTACCATCGGTAAACACAACCTCCTATCACACTTGCATAAGTATCCAGTACTTAAATATATGAGAACTATGCTGTTACGTTTCCATAACACGCACAAGTGAAATACTAGTCTATTCCGCATTATCGATGTCCAGTCTCGATAATACTACGACTAGGGATATTTAATGATTAAACCGTTATTGATTGATACTGTCTCATATCTTATCAATCCAGAACTAATCATAGGGACTTTTATCATTTATTATATTTAAGTAATCAAATTACAAAATGATAAAATGCAATTTCATTACTACATAATAAATTTGTACAAAAACCACAATGTCTTTTACAAATAGTGACGCTATAGGTCATAATTTTCTAACACGGGCTTGGTTCTCCTCTTGCATGGGGGCTGTTCCGGGGCTGAAATATTGTTAAATGCGGTGAAGGAAAGAGAGAAACGTGAGTGTGGGTTTTCTGATTGTGGCTCGTCATTTCATTTCCTGGCTTGAGCCACCTTCCAAATAGAAGCCCTCAGAGAGTACTACAAGATGACAGTGATGTTTTTTGTTTCATAAATGGTCGTACATAAAATGAGGAACAAAGAAATGATGAATAGTATCTTCGAATGAACAGTTGCTTCGATTGAAATTTCATCAATTCCAAAGCGTTCGTGGGATCGTTGGGAGTCTGTATATGCCCTCGAAATCTTGGTAAGACCTCTCGGTAAAAATCTACTAATTTTAAGTTTGCCATTAAATGTTGGGATGTATCCAGTAGCTTCGTAGAGTAGCATAATGGTTTAAATTTAATTGTTTGAGCATTAGTATATTGAATTTATGTATATGGTAGAATCCGAGTGACAATGAAATGAATTGGAATAGAATGCAAGTTAGGGATTAATGAAGATTGGATTTAGGATGTCATGTGATACATTTTGTGGGTATATGTGTATGTGATTCATTTGAAAAGCATGGAAAAATATTTAGTTTGACGTATAGATGTAGTGTGCATATATTTTTAAAGACTATAGATAGTTTAAGTTAACCAACCAGCACGGGTTTGGGTTGGCTAAAGCCATATGTATGGGTGGTTCAGTTTATCGGTACATGTTCTTATGTTATGAATATATATATATATATATATATACACGTATACCAAGTTAAATGTATGTTTTGCGATGAATCTGAAATGTGAGTGCAGATCTATATTTCTGTTATGTTTTGATTTGTGATGTGATAAGACGATATTTGAATTTATGTTTATAAGTATTTAAAAATGAAGGATTTCAGACATACATTTTTTAATACGCTTATGACTATGATTTCGTCTCGACGCTCGAAATTTTTTTTGATGTTTTTAAAACATAAAATTTAGTTTCCGTCGAGACACTTGAAAGCCCATTTCCTTCCCTATGCTTGACAGTTTTACATTTTTGACCCTCCGTGATCTTATATATGTTTCGTTCCGGCTCCGCCGGGGCGCTTGTTATGGGGGTCATGACTATCGAAAAGTAGCTTGCCCACTACTTTATGGACATGGTGTTGTTCGTACACTATTTGGTCTGTGTGCACGACTAGGACAGTGGACACTTGATCAATATTTTGAAAAATTTATTTAAGAGAGAATGATTTTGAATGATATATATTTGATCTTTGATTTAAATATAGTTGTCTTTTGGGAAAGGAATAATTTCAAAAGAATTAAGTTTTGATTAAGATGTTTTTTGATATCGTTTATGATAATATTTGATATGATATGTTTCTGTCACGACACTTGTACTTGTTTTTTATGGTTTTATGATTTTTTTTGAATCCGCTGTGGCGCTTGTACAAGGCTTATTCCAACTGCAATGGACCGACCAACTATCCTTTGTTGACATGAGCTTGTTTCATTCTTTGTTTGGTCTATGTGTGCGATTCGAACATTGGACGCTTGTTATATTTCGTCATGTTGAGTTGGTCCTGGATGCTTGATATTATTTTCGATGAAAATGATTTTCAAATTTTATTTTGATTTCAACAAAGAGTTTTCATGATGTGTTTTTGATATGAATTGAAAGTTTTGGTTTCATGTTCTCTATTGAATGATGTATATGATTAATTATATGAAGTTTATGTATGTAAAGAGTATATGGCCAGTTGACCGTTATTGAATGAAGGATAAGAATGGATTTGTAAAGTAATATAGAATGAATGAATGGATTATAAGTATTCGTCCCTTTTTAAACTTGACAATGCATGTGATTGCTTGTGTAAGAGTTTAAGCTTGACTTATATGTATGATTGGAAAGAAATGGTTGCCGGCGGCAGCCCATGAAATGCCATCATCAGCGGTGAAAAAGAGAGAGACGCGCGAGTGTAGGTTTTCCGATCCTGGCTAGTCGTTTCATTTCACGGTTCAAGCCATCTGCCAAATCAAAGCCCTCATAAAGTACTACAAGTTGGCGGTGATGATTTTTCAATTTCGTACATGGTTGCACGTAAAATGAAGAAGAAAAAAACAATTAATACTAGCTCTAAATGAATAATTACTTTGATTTTATTTTCGTCGATTCCAGCGCGTTCGTGGAATCGTTGGGAGTCTGTATATGCCATCGACATCTTGGTAAGACCTCCAGGTAAAAATCTACTAATTTCAAGTTTGTCGTTAAAAGTTCGGATGTATCCAGTAGCTTCGTAGAGTAGTATAATGGTATAAATTGAAATAGTTGAGCATGAGTATATTGCATATCTGTATATGGTAGAATCCTAGTGAAAACAAAACGAATTGGATCGATCAGATAGATTATGCAAGTTTTCGGTAGAAGTGGATTTCGCGTGTATTGATTTTTTCTAAATTTAATGTTTGATATGAGATATATATGATGATATGGTAATGTTCAGATGATTCCGGGTAGGTTCGGAGGGTTTAGGACCCTTCCATAGCGTTTGCAGAAAATTTTACGGAAGATTTTAGAAAATCGTGTACACAGAGGATTTAAGTTAACTGGTTGCTTGAATTAGTTTGTAGTAATATTTTAAGATTAATGACTTTGAAATCATTGAAATCGGACTTAATCTGATTGTTCCAGAAAGATCCGAATTTTTTTCATAGTTAAGTCAAGAATTTTAAAAAGTCGCGATTCTGATGGCGTATTGCTTTTTGTTTTATTAGAATAGATTAAGATATAATATATATTAGTCTAAACCATAGGGAAATATTATTATGATTCTATTGGAGAATTAAGATAGTTAATGACTTAGTTGTTGAGGAACAATAGATAATCTAGATAAATATCTGATTTTAAGATATAATACTAGTGAGAGAATAATTTCTTGTGCAGTATGGATTGACATGAATTGGGAAAGTCTTGAGATTCTTGACTGACATTAAGAAAGCCTTATTAGGTATTTGTTTGTCAGAAAATGATGTTTATTGGTTTTTGTGACCTCTAGAGGTCACGTGTCTGACACAATTTTCTTGTCAATCATTTGTAACTGTTGTGAATATTCAAAAGAAAAATTAGAAAGTTAAAGAAATGAGATGTGTATAGTTGTGTTTAGAGAATATTTATTTTCATATCACGACAACTATAAGTATTGGATACTTGAATTCTTGTCTAGCTGTTAAAATATTTTTTAATAACTATTTTGATATACGACATCATGACTTGTAATTTTTTTGGTTAGTTATATTTTTTATAAGAAATTATTATATATTTGATACAACTAGCAGTGTCGTTGATGTAGAGATAAATATTAAAAAAATATTCAATAATTTCATCACTTGGAATAATACTTTATGAGATTTTATCACCTAAGCATTAGATGCTTTCCCATATGGTAAATGATGGTCAGATACGTGATAACACCACATATCCTTATCCATTTAATAAATATTATATTTAGGGATTGTGACCAAATTTCATTTAATCGATGATTTTCATTGGACTACAAATTTATTGAATTAATACATTGGATGTATGTATTTTAATAAATTATATATATTATTCTAGGTAGTTTTCTTTACTTCAAAACTTTATCAATGAATTATCATGACTTAGTTATGTGTTTCTGAAGAAACTCATATTGAATACCTTGAGGGATTCGAGGAATTTTTAATTTGTTCTAATGAGACACTTATCGAAACACTTATCGAATATTTTGATTAGTTTAAAGAGTTTCGTTTTAAAGTTTGAAAACAATACCTTTTTAAAATTCATTGGCAGTCATTTAATTGTTCAAAGACGTTTGATACGATCAAACAAATGAATTTATAGGCAATTAGTTTAAAAGTTATTTAATAAAAGAATACGATTTTTACTCAATATTAACCTTCTACGATTTTATTATGATGGAATGGGTGAGTGGGAGGAATCGAATCATATATGATTTGAATTGTTATATATATTGAGTATTACCGAATTATTTTTGATACTCTTGGGGTTATACCCCAGTAACACTAGTTCATCTTTTAGATTTAAGTTCCATCAATTTCTATAGTTATATATACGATATGTATAAGTAGAAATCCAATTTTGAAAGGTTTAAGGTTTGAATCTTCCTTTAGTATAAAATTTATACAATTGATAGTACTTGCGCCTTAAATCTACAAGGAAAAGTTTATCATTTATTCTATTAAATATAATATTGTATTCTATTTAATATAATATATTTTATATGATCTCGACTATTAAAATAGTTTCGTTACTTAGTGTATTACATCAGATATTGATGATTATAGAAAAGACTTTTGAAGTTAATTATCATAATGATAAACTATAAATGGAAGCACATATTTAATTAGATGAAAAGACCCTTAGACACCTTCTATATAACTCCAATCGGATTTCAGAGCCATTTGTGACGTATTTGATAATTAATGGTTGTGATATTTTCTTATCGAAGAAAATTATCCTATGACCTGTAGTGGGAGTGATACTTAATATTGAATCTATAACACATCATAGAATCTTAGATCTAATATTATTCTCAACTTACTACGATCAAGTTTTGAACTTGATTAAGCTTTTGTTATGAATTATTCATAAAAGGTGTAAATCGTTTGCGCTGAGAAGGTGAAGTGAGCTGACTAAAGGTTTGACCTTTATAGTTTGACTATGTGTGAGAAGTTACACTCAAAAATCTATCGTAGATTTTGAGAAAAATTTTCTCTAGTCAACTTAATAGAACAAACAAGATTAATCAGTTATTGCTAATTTTACATTGTGATTTTAGCTAAAGAATATAAAATGGTGTTCCTAAATGGATCTCTTTGTTAAAGAAATTTGTTAGGAAATAGCCCTTAACTTTGTATTTTGCTAAAATCACATTTTGATATCTCAGCTTATGGAGTCTATTTGTAGACTTAGAAGAGATTTCCGAAAATATACTCTCTATTCTGATTAGGAAATCAGATTGTCTGATTCTATCAAAATACAAAGAATACATATGTGTTAGTAGGGTCAGTGGGAGCATACACAATTCTCTCTAAGTGTTATATCTTAACAACATATTCATCATTAAGGTAATAATGATATATTTGTTAGGTAAAAGGTTTACCTAAGCTTTCTTTTCTCTATGAATGCAGTTATAGTATTCTTTATTGTATTATGTATAAAGTTTTATATCTGAGATAAAACTAAGAGACTTGTGAGATACTCACATTGGTCGTGCGTTAGATATGATCTAATAAAGGACACAACTAGACTACATGTGTGACAGATAGTATAATTGTTTGACAGTTAGTGCATCTTTTATATATAGTATTTATTTTTCGTATAAGATGATTCCCCAGTTAAAAGAGAATTTGATTTGAATGTCTAATTAGTTTAATACATCATAGGATGATGGCATAATGAATATTGTATTATGTACGATTATATATATATATATATATAATTGTTTGACAGTTAGTGCATCAATTTAGTCGTAATTGTTACAAACTATTCTGATATACTCAAGACAATATGATGGCCTTGAAACATATTCTGTAATATCTTTGAGATATTAAGAACGAGTTTCTTATTTATGAAGATTAGAGTCTATAACCAATGATATTATATTTTTAGACTAATGATGGCGGTAGATGGTCTACGTCATAAAGATTCAGAAAAGATGCAGTGGGAGTATCACAATCGATTCCACTGAACAAGTTGAATTAGTTGCAACTTACGAAGTTTTCACTTAAGAATTTGCCGAGTGATCTTATAGATTAGAAGTTTTGAATTTAATATTGTGCTTGCAGTTGTCAGTAAAGTATTAAGATTAGATCCTTACATATTTGAACTACTTAGTAGCCGAAGCACAATATAATTGCCGCATCTGAAGAATGGCGATGTAGAACTTAGGTTCTATCAAGTATTAGTGATGCTAACCAACAGAGACATCTAGATTTGTTTAACAAACTCAAAGTCGTATAGTGGACCTACTCTCCAATGCATACCTTTTAAGTGCTAAGTGAGCTTTTGAAGGCTATGAGTATATGACAAACATTGAGATGTGTATATGATATTATGAATTGGCAATAAAGCAAGTGAGAGAAATTTTTGGGGTTGATGCTCTGAGCGCTACTCCGTATCGTATTTATGAAAGGTTCATGAATACGAGCAGTCATTTTTTCCATAATATTATCTTATTAATGGTAGCACCAGTTGTCTTTTATATACATATTCAATCTAAGTTAGATTATATTGAAACTAATTGAGGTTTAGTAATATATATATTAGACAAAGACTCAAAAATATACAATAGTTATACAGTTACAACGAGGTTTGTAAATGACATTGCGAGCATTGGGCCAATGGTGGAACTTTTAAGGTCAGATCGGTCCCCCGCGCAGCTGAAGTGGGTCTAATCCGTGAATATCAAGAATGGGTGTATTTTTAAATAATTTAATAGAATACTATATTCCATTACGAGTGTATAAGAAATAACCGAGACTAAATCGAAGTCCGAAAACTCAAAAATGGATAAAAATAAGTTTCAGAGCGAGGTAAGCGACGCGCGAGCGCATTGTGCACAAAATGCGCACATGAGCGCCCCATTTATTTTATTTCAATTGTTTCATTTAGCTCTCTGGAAACAGAGAGCTGATGGACTTGAGGTTTTTACCCTAACTCATTTCCAACCTTCTCTGAACACTTTCAAACACCTAAAAATTAATTTTTAACATCAAAACCAATATCAACACATGTTATAGAACAAAATCATGCTTTTAGAAATATCAAATATTTTTACAAAATATAAATTTATTTTAAATACGCATATGCATAAATTTTGAGTCCAAAACACAAATCAAATTAGAATCCGATAATGAAGCGACTCATGAACAATTCTAGGTAACTCAAAGGTGGTCATGTGATTCTAGAATGGTATATATAGCTCCAAGCTATCATCTAGAGTTCCAAACTCTAATTTAATATTCCATGTACAACATGATTATATTGTACCCAATCACAAGCATATTGTGTTTATGCTTTCAAACAATCCATACCCAATTCATTAGCCTAATTTCAATATCAAGTTATGTTATTTTGTATCCAATATATAATACATCACTATATGCTTCATTAATGAAATCAATTCACTAATGAAAACATAGCTTTAGAGAAAATCAAATTTAACTAGTAAGCTTGATTCCAAGATCCAATCTTTTTCTCCTTGTTGAAAAGTTGTAGGGCACTTCCAAAGTTAGCAAGCTTGACTTCAATATCCAATCTTGATTTCAATGCTATCAAGCTTGATTCCAAGTTCCAATCTTGATTTCTCATTGTTGAAATATTGTAGAGAACTTCCAAAGCTTCTATAAACACTTATTTTACTTGGGCTAATATTTCCAAATCTTACTTATTTTAGATTTCACAAGCTTAACTTTCTTAAGCTCAAGTTTGATTAAAAACTTGCTCAAGTTTGTCTTTTATAGCAAAGCGTATGCAATTTTTAATTAATAAAAGTCTTAATAAACTTTTAGGTGGGCTTAATCCAATTTTTCCAAATATGTAAAATTATGTGTGACTAATCACATTTGTCTATCACTTTGATTTAATCCAATTAAATCAAGATAAATTTTAATCAATGGATTAGTTCAATGTCTACCACTTTGATTTAATCCAATTAAATCAAGCAAAATACATCTATTGTTATATATTTGTAATTACCAAAATATCCTCCAATGGTAGAGATATTTATGAAATTATAACAAAGCCCTTGTGTGATTTTAGATTAATCCAATTAATCCAATTGGGTCAAAGTAAATAATTGATGTTATCCAATGACACTAAATTATTTTAATTGATAATTATAATATCAAATATTATTTATTATCAAACATTATCGGCTACCCAAGTGTTCAACAAGTACACTTCATATTGTGGGACTGTCTAAGTCCAGACACGTTCGTCATATAAGCCTAACGTGTATGTACGCAATTCGGCCACCTTCGAATTCACGAAGAACATGAATAACCTTTCTGAACTATACAAGTTGAGGTCATCACATATGTTAAACAATCCATCTGTCATAGACTATCCGAGCTATGCTTAGGAAACATAGATTATACCATCAAATTTCAGAGGCGCACTTCTCATGTCGACATGTCCACAATTTTTCACAACTAATCAGAACACCATTTTCTGATATATGTGATCCAACATAGGTGATCTTCTTTGGCCAAAGTCATAAGTATCGTGACTTACACATATGGATACCTAAACCCCTTATGGTACACATACGAGCCGACAGATCCTATCTTGATACACAATTGATTAACGAGTGCATCGGTCCACACCTAAAGAGCATCTAGCGGTCAGACCATGAAAGGTCTTTGACATATATCATATCAACGAGTGGAGGATCACACACAAAATCAATGTTATCCTATAGGCAATAATCACATATGTTACTCGACTCGAGGAGATTCCCATTGACGGTGGTGTGTACTTCTAACTATTAGGATTCACCTATGAGTCATTCAGTATTCACTCCAACGAATACCCACATATCTAAATGAGCTTCACTTGCTCATGGTATATCGGGTTAAACCATTGGAACTCCAATTCCAATATACGACATGTGCTAGTCTTCTAGGTTATAGGAATTCAACTGTATTCCAAAACCAACGACTAGGAATATTTACTTTAAGAATAGTTTATAATAGTAATACGATCCTAATGTCGGATCACCCAGTATCCAGTATTACTACATGACTATTCTAAGTTCAAAGTCATTCTGTAACATCCCCAATCTTGGAGATGCTACCGGCAGGGAATAGACCGTATTATCCCAATGTGCCTCTGACTTTCTAACTATAAACAACACTAATACTCTTCCTTAATCCATAATTTTATGTATGGAACCGTTTCCCAATTCAAAGAACAGAATATGCAAACTCAACATTAATAACTATATACTCAATAACACTTGCTTTTATAACTATATTGATAAACATTTTAACCTTATACAACGACCGACACAATACCAACGACTCATACATGACTTCTCTTTGACTCTGACTGGACTCTTTCTCTTTGACTTGTTCTGGTGGACTCCCTACCCTAGTGACTACCCTCAGAATCCATCCTCTCGGGCTCATCCTCTAGTACACATGTAAAATAAAGAAACTGGGAGTGGGGGAGTTAGATTGTTTGAAACGATCTAAGTGAGTGGACGGTTTTAAAATGAAAACTGAAATTCTTTATGAAAACTCATGTTTTAGTAATCAAATCGGATCTTTTCTGAAAACATTTTTTTCCTGAAAGAAGTTCTCTTTCTAGAAAACCTTTGTGAAAATCTTTTTTGAAAGTCTCTTATAAAACTCTGAAAGTCTCTTATAAAGCTGTTGTTTCTGAAAACTTTATTTCCAGAAAACTTTCTCTCTAAAACTATCGCTTCTGGAAGTCTGTCTCTGAAAACTCTTTCTGAAATATCTGTTTCTGAAAACTATCTCTAAAAAACCTGACACATGGGGTGTTATGTATCGTCATCCCCCAATACACCTAACTAGAGCTAGAAGTGCAAATCCATGAGATTGGGGCGTTACGTATCGCCATCCCCCAAAGCATGCCACTACCTGTCCCTGAAACTAGTGTTCTTGGGGCATTACATATCGCCATCCCCCAAGCCACTGAACTAGAACTAGAGGTGCAGATCTATGTTACCCTCCAAGCTCTGAATCTAAGATCTAGGGGCATCTGTCATCTCTAGTCCTGAACTAGGATCTGGGGGCGTTACGTATCGTCATCCCCTAGTCCTCTACATGTGCATATGTCATCTCTGTCAATTCCATATATGTGACAAATTACATACTGAGGTGGGTTTTTCCCCCATACCTCGAAAATCATAAATCGCATGCTTTTAAAATTACTTTTTCTAAAACATTTCTTAAAACATACTCTTTCATGAAATAACTATGATAAAACCTGCTAATTCCCTAAATGCGAAAAAAGTAAGTCTACCATGAAAAATAAAAAAACGAAAATCAACTTAAAAGGAAAGTGTCCACTCACTGATTTGGAATCTACCTGGCATAACCATCTTGCTGAAAAAACTCTAATTCTTGTGATGATTTATATATCATAACTTTGATTAGAAAGTGGGGTGGGAAATATATTCAGAATTAAACTAAGTTTATCCACTCATGCACTTATCATTATTTCAAGGCATATAGTACTCATATCAAGATGTAATGTCTATTCACGATTTGATACGAGACCCTTAGGGTGGCCTATAACATGCTAGGGCGAAGCAGGAATGGTTTAAAACTGATTCTGGGGAATTTACTCACGCGTCACGACGCTAACCCTTAGGCGTTGCGACGCGCACACATGCTGATGAACCAATAGGCATCATCTGCTTTTCGCATCGTGATGCAAGCCTGTGCGTGTCTTGACATGCGCAATCCAGAACTGAATCTATTGAATTTCTCCAGTACGCGTCGCGATGCTGGATGGATTGCGTCGCGACGCTAGGCCAAAGTTAGGGCTTGACATCAACTCTCAATGCCTATTAGCCCAAAATACTTCCCATACTTGCATACTACAATCTTTACTCAACAATCCTTTCAACGTCAACGTAAACAATTGCTAACCCACACCCCTCAATCCAATTTAACTCTTTAATCTTAAAGTCCCAATTTGCTCAATACTTAGAGTTTCAAGTATTTGGTCTTTACTTAACACAATCAATTTCATGCTTATTATGCCACTAAATACAATCCTTAAGGTGCTACTAACATCCACATATCATCATATCAATAAAATTACTCAATCCAAAATTTGGATTAAATGACATTTCCTCTTTTTCTTTGATTTCCTCCATTCTTCAAGTCTCCAATGGTTATTAATCTTCTTATTAGCTTGTTGTATGAGGGTTTACATTTGTTCTCTCTTCTTTCATTCTCCTTTTTCCCCTTATTTCTTCTTCTTTTCTTTTCTTCTTCTTCTTCTCCTTCTTTTTCCACGTTTTCTTATTTTTCCTTTGAATTTCTGAGGATATATGAATTGTATCCTCCTTTTATAATAGGGCCTTTTAAAATTAGAAAGATTTAGAAATTTGGAGAAACTTTGGGAATTTACTTGAATGACCCTCAGTTACTATTCATTCAAATTTTTTGATCTATATTTTCAACCCATTTATGGTTGGAATTTTAGAACCTATTCAACGTGGAAGTTGTAGATCTCGATCTCATCTTTCCTACGATATAAAATTCATAAATGTATGAAAATGTTATGGCCCAAATACCATGGGCTGTCGGAGTAGAACATCGTACAATTTTGTATCAGAATTTCGAGGAATATACCGATTGTTCCCAAAGTCATTTTAGAAGTGTATATATGTCTAAACATAATTTTATATTATGTAATCACTCATCTCACGACGTAACAGTAGTCGAGATTGCCGATCATTATAAATTCTCCCCCCTTACATAGGATTCGTCCTCATATCCTTTCTAATACTGAGCTTAGTACTTCAACCTCTGGGAATTTCTTGTCTTGATATACCTTACTTGGTTTACACAGCTGAAAGCTTAATTCTTTGAATTTTTCCTTAGAATCCTTCATACTCATATGGAAACGTAGTTCATATAATCTACACACTATCTATACAAAGATATATTCCATTACAGAATTTATTATCCCTAAAAATTATTCATCTTTTATTTTTCCCCTTAATGATGTCGTAGCTAGATATAACTCCATTTCTTAAAGTCTGAACTCTTGTTTTTCTCGAACTGGTATCTAAGGTTTACTTCTTTCTATCTAACACCTTATGATTGTCTTTTAATTTTTTCTGTCTTTTCTCTAAGGCTTAGTACTTCCTTAAGACTCCTTGGATAACTATTCATTATATATTTGTCTTCATGAAACTATATTCAACTTGTAGAATCTCAAATGATCTTGTTGCATTCATGCTAATATGGGCCTATTCACGGCTGTACTACATGAATCGTTTATTTTCATCTATTTTCTCTCTCTTGCTAGGTTATTACTAAATCTCAGATATCGCTTGGCTTCTGTGATTCCTTGTAGTTAACATATCACTATCATACTTTGTATCACAGTCAATCCCCTTTTTGCTTTTTTTTTTTATAGTATAACTCTCTTAACTGCCTATTTCCCTATTGCTATCCTTCAATTACTTACGGGCTTCAACCTCTAGGTTCTGCTGTCTCCATCTTTATATTCATTGCTAATAAAAATCTGATTATCCTTCTTTTGCACCACCTTGTTCCTTTAACCTTCTTGAATTTAAAATCTATTTCTTCAATTATTTCTAAAGTCTCATCTTAGTTTCTTTAAGCATCTATAAGTTGTTCCTCAATAAATCCATTTCTTGTCATGTTTCTTTCTTATTGCACAGCATGAGAACTTATTAGTTGTACTTGATACCTTTCTTTTGTTACTGTCCGATAGTATTTCAATCTTACTTCGACATTTATAAAATCTGTTATTCCGTAGTGATACTAATATTAACTATGTAAAGTTTATTCTTGTATTTGTGTATTTTTGTCATCATCTATTTAATATCTTTTCCAATGTCATTTTATTAAGATAGTTCTATCTCTAAGTATTTTACTTGTCTTTTATCTTCTTCTTCTACTTTATTCTATACCTGGAACTTTTGCGGTCTATGCCTCTGTTTCTTGGTCCAAAAGGGTATCATCATTTACCTGACTCTAGTCGTGTCTATCTCTGATGCTTTGGAAATCCCGTTATTGCCTGACTAATACTTTCTCCTTTAATTGTCTCATATAGACCATCTTTCTTCTAAATCTTTTCTTAGTACCTTTTTTCTCCTTCCACTCCATTCTTGGATTATATTAAAAGATTTTATGTTTCGGTCCTACCTTTTTCTGTATGTCCATATGTTTCTGGAAATATCTTTAAAGTAAAAACCAGGGTGCATCTTTGCTGCCGTTATTTAACGAGGGTTGGGAGGGTGGGGATGGTTTCTTACATGTTACTGATGGTAGTAATATCAGTAACTACCCATGTTATGGTTGTACTTACTGCTTATCTATAAGCCAATAATTTTTCAAGTTTACACATCTGGCATCAACCCTCTTACTAAGATTCTCCTACTAGATACTACCTGAGTTTTCTGCTTCAACTTCACTCTTGATTCTTCTTCCGACCATCGATCATACTGCCTCTTCTAGAGTCATGTTCTCTAAAAACTCCATTGTGCTGCCTCTGTATTTCTTTTCACTTGTATATGTTGCTTGAATGTCTACAATCATTGCTTACTCTCAAAGTCCTACTATACTTCCTCTATTATTGTTCCTTATGAAGTTTACTCCATTACTTAAATTTTCTTCTCATCTCAGTTCCTTGAACTTCTTTCGTCTTTATTCCCCTGAAACTCCATCAACTTTGATTGTTTAGGACATCTCTATTAAATCCTTTGGTTCAAGTGCCATTCTCTTACTAGTTCTTTCATCATGATACAATGAGACTCTTATAAATTACATAAGCTATATTCCTGAGAATTGTTCTCTTTGGTTTCTTATTCTTATGAATCTTTGCCTCCTTAAAGGTTCTCAATTTAATGATAATTTCGAGATTAAGCTTTATTTTCTGTTTTTTAAATTATCCTATCTTATATCAAAAACATTATCGTCTTATGAATCTTATCTATGTCTCATTGCACTCATTGGCTTGGTAATCTAGCTATCTCATAATCCATCTACTCTATCAAACACGCTTATTTACCGGTTCATTTCCTTACTAGGCTCTAAGTAGAGAGGTGTGTGCATACATTCTATAAAGATCCGTGAACTCGCTTTCCTTATTATTTTCATAAGCTTGGTGACAATGTGGTTAGGTGTTCATAAGCCTATTTAGGGTTTGGGGCTACTAAAAAGGAAAATTATCATTCATTCCATTGAAAACTGCTTCGACAATATCATGTTTTAGGATTCCTCAACTTTCATCACCTATCCTGAGGTCTCTACTTTATATTTCTGCCTTCAAGTTTCATTATCTCTGTCACTATATATACTGAATTCTCTTGTTACTTTCTGCATCCTCCTATATATCTTTTACCTTATCTCTGGATCCTAGACTGAGGTGCTGAGGCTAGTACTGGTCCATTTTTCTGGGCTTCTTCTAAACTTCTGTTCTCCGCTCTTACTATAGCTACAACTATATCATTTAGCCTTGCTGTTCGTAAGGGTACTTTTATTAACTCTTGAATATCTCAAATTCCATGGGTTTGTTGTAGGCACTGCATTTTGTATATAAGTCCCAATGATGAGTCTCGTACGGAGGCACTACTCTTTAGGTTACGAAAGTCGCGGGAAACGAATGTCGGAAGGGGAAATTCAGAATAAGTATGTCATCGGATTCAATTCACATGTTCACTATTTTCGCTCGTGTTGCGTTCGTGAACACGTTTGAACGTCAAACAGATTGCGGGCATTCATGTAGCGTTCGAATAGGCGTTCAAATGTGTCGGTACTTCTGGTTTTGTTGCTAGCCTCACGCCCAAGCCCATTTAGCCCACCAAAACCCACCCAAAAAATAATTAAAATATTTAAAACATGTCACAAATTAAAATAATATTCTTCCTAAATTAAATAAATCACATCCCAATTTAAATAATTCACATACCTAAATGAAACAAATCAAATATATGATCTTCCTTATTAAGCCAAATCATGTCCCCAATTAATTAGATATTTTCCTTGTGAGACACTAATTAGGATATTCCCCACATAATTACTTGATCCCATTCTTATTCAAACAAGAGAAACCCTAGCCTTTGCCTATAAAAGAAACACAAATCCAACCTTAGAAGCCCTAGCACATACATACAAATCACAAGAAATTCTGCAAAGCATTATCACCCTTGCCTACCTAGTTCACATGCCCAAGACAAAAAAAAGCAAGAAGAAAACAAATAATTTTCTCTCCTACCCTACTCCGCCATCACGGAAACACTCACCAAATAACCCATCCATTGCCGCATAAACGAACCCCCCATACCAGCCATACCTTCACGTAAAACTGTCCCAAATCACCCTAAAACAGTGAACAAATCACCCCTAAAAATAGTCCCTTAATATAGCAAAATAGTAACAAAAAAATTGCAATTTAAAACCATTAAATTACCGCAAGAAACAGCAGCAAAACAGAGGAAACGACAGCTCAAAACAGTGAAGCCGCGAATGAGAGCAGTGGACCAGGGGACCGGAGGAGTTGCGGAGCATCAACCCTTCCGACGGCCGTGTAACGCACGTTCGAGAGACAACCTAAGAGATTAGACCTGAGGGCACCCTTCTTATTTATTGTCATTTTTTTTGTTTATTAGAATTCCTTCGTATGAGAGTCGTTTGTTGATAAATATTGTGGTCCTTGGATGAATGGAATATGTGTTCTCTCTTGTGGTATATTGGATGGAAACCCGTACGTAAATTTCGTAGCCGAATCCGAATGGACAATATTGCGGTTTGCACTCGGGATATAATACCACGTATCACTTGAGAGATTCACAGAGTTTGTTTCATCTAACCTTGTATTCGAGTGGACAATATTGCGGTTTGCAATGGGTTGCTAGCATGTTATTTATCTTTTAAGCATGATTTAGTCGTTAGTATGCTATTTCTTTCTGCATGTTACTTATTTATGCATGATGATATAGTGCGCATGGGCTAACTAAGGTGGATTAAAGGTCCTCTATTCAAGGGAAATGCCTAAAGGCTACATTTTCCACGATGTTTTGTCACGTCGGACGGAGTATGTTTGATTGAATGTGAGATATGTTTAATCGAGCATACGAGGTCCTATATTATTGTTGTCTTTATTTTATATGCATGGTAACATAATGCGCATGGGCTAACTAGGGTGGATTAAAGGTCCTCTATTCGAGGGAAATGCCTGAAGGCTACCTTTACCACGATGTTTTACCGCGCCTTTTATTATGTCATTTACCCTTTGCATATCATTGCTTTATTTACGCATGCATTGCATTCGAGTGTGCATGGGCTAACTAAGGTGGATCCAAGGTCCTTCATTCGAGGGAAAATGCCTAAAGGCTACCTTTACCACGATGTTTTGCCGCGTCGGACGAGGTACACCCCATTGAATGTGAATGAGTTCAATCGGGCACACGGGGTCCTACATTGTGGATTTGCTTATCTATGTATGTGTTGTGTCGTCTATCATGCATCAGGTCTTGTCCCGTTTGAACTCGTTTTCGAACACTATACGAAAGCGAACCTTCTGTTTACCGTTCGAACGCGTTTACGAACGCTACTCGAACGCGCATGTATTTTCTTTTTTTATCATGCATCAGGTCTTGTCCCATTCGAACGCGTTCTCGAACGCTATACGAATGCGAACCTTCTGTTTACCATTTGAACGTATTTACTAACGCTACTCCAACGCGCACGTATTTTATTTGTTTTATCATGCATCAGATCTGGCCCCGTTCGAACGAGTTCTCAAACGCTATACGAACGCAAACCTTCTGTTTACTGTTCGAACGCGTTTACGAATGCTACTCGAACATTCATGTGTTTTGTTTTATCATGCATCAGGTCTTGTCTCGTTCGAATGCGTTCTCGAATGCTATACGAACGCAAACCTTCTGTTCGAACGCGTTTTCAAACGCTACACGAAAGCACATACACTGAACTGATTCCTTTTCATTTCATGCATAATTGCTTCTTGGGTGATTTCTCTTGTATTATGTAATTAATCATGCCATTTCATTATTGACACTTTTACTGTTATCATTTATTTGTATTCCCGCATTTATCTATTTGATATGTTTGTGAGAGGGTATTCAAGCATGATTAGGTTGTTATTATGTTACTTGGTTCTTAAGCATGATTTAGCGGTTAGTACGTTATTCCTCTATGCATGATTTGGTTATCTTCTTTCGCAATAGGCGTTCAGTTTACGTTTACGTTTAGGTTGTTATTTATTTTTCATGTTTGATGAATTAACATGTTCATGAGATTTTTGTGTGATATCGTATGTTTGCCGTTATGATGATTTATTTTATACATGCAAACATAGGAGTAGATTATCCTTGGAAATATATATTGCTTAGGCTTGGTCAGATTATTGCACAAATCATATCATTACAAGTGGCATAAGTAAGGGACCATTCCGAACCCAACGGTTTGAGGTCTTCCCTTGCGAGGGGTGAGTGCGGCCTTAAATTATTTTCCCGGTTCACACCGTATGGCAACTCCATGTTATTGCTCCGGTTTAGTTCCCCCGCGGGCTATTTCGTACTCCCAACCGGGCCGTGAGCCCGGGACAGCGTCACCGATTTCGGTGTCCTACAGTCTGGCGACTCCATTGAGGATAGAGAATTGGCCCCGAAATAATGCCTTGTATTGATTATGATTTGTGCTTTAATTAACCGTGTTTACCGTGCGTTGAAAGGGGTTTAATCAAAGGCACTTTTAAGGCTAGGTAATGGTTTGGTGTCTTCCCTCATTTACTACCTTTCTATAAGGAAAAGCTGCGAAGGCACCTAGATAATCATGTACTTGTAGCCTATCGTGATGGACTAATTTGGAGGACTCATTGTTTATTCCTGTCACCAACCGATAAGAGCCTAAGAGACTTGGGTTTTTAAGAGAGTTCGCTCCGCCCTCCCTCTGGGGAATCTACAACGGGAAATCCATTTGACAGTCAGTCACGCACCATAACTCATTGGCACCTACCGTAAGGTATAAAAAAGGTGCGCTCACTTGGTTGCTCGAACCCTTGAGTGTGGAGACCTAGTTGTGGGTAATCCTTCACCAGCGAGAGTTTTTATCCACACTCCCGCAAACCTATATGTAGACCGGAGTTGTATGACCTATAGCAACTATTTCCTTGTGCTTGTGGACCATCCTCATTTGGATGCAGTTGGACTTCTTGTCAGAAATGCGAGCTTGTTGGGCCATTTAAACTGGGTCGAGTTCGTATCCTATGAAAATTGGGCCAAAAGCTTCTGAAATGTCGATGGGCCGCTCTGTAGAAATTATTGCTTTATGCTTGGATTATCTCTTTATGCTTGTATTTGGGGACCATCACCATTTATATTCAGTTGGACTTCTTGCCAGAAATGCGAACTTGTTGGGCCATTTAAACTAGGACGTGTTCGTATCCTATGAGAATTGGGCTAAAAGTTTCTGAAATGTCGATGGGCCAACCTGTGTTTGCAAGTTTGCACCTTGCAATAATATGATTGAAGCTTTAAAATTACAATGGGCCGAATTATATGTTCCACACGTCGCATGTATCTCATGCATCTCATGCATACACACATCATGTTAACTCTCTTGTGTCTTAAGATCCATCATAGATATCTGTTGGGTTAGGGAAAAGGGAAGACTTGTTAAAAGGCCAATAGCAAACATGAGCGAATCAGAGAATGAAACATCCCGTATGGATCAGTTGGAAACCAATCTCACCAAGGTTACTGAACAGTTGCAAGCCTTGGTTGCTGCTATGGCCAATATGGCTGTGGCCCGTACTGGGGGAAACTTTAAGAATGAGAGGTGTGAAGACCCTCCGACTAGATTGAATGATGATATTCTGGGTTTTGATGATGATATGGCTGAATATGTTGCGGGGAAAGTGGCAGGGTCTCAAGCTGAACTACAGAAACTCCGAGATCAGGTAGAGTCGGTTACCTGTAAGATGAGGGGCAAACATGAAGACTTGCTAGATTATGAGGCGATGACCTTTGAAGAACAGTTGCCAGCTCAATTCAAGATGCCAGATATGGCCAGGTTCAACAGGAATGGGGATCCGAGGGTCCATCTCCTTCAGTATGTTTCAGTTATGAGTTCAGTGGGTTTATCCAAGCGTCAGGTTCAGAAAATGTTTGGGATGTCACTCGAGGGGGCACCCGTGGTATGGTATCACAACCTGGAGAGGAAGATCAAGGAGAATTGGAGGGAATTGGCAGAGGCCTTTTTGAAATAGTATGTCATAGATCTGGAGATCGACTTGTCACTCCGGGACTTAGAAAACACCAAGCAGAAGACAGAAGAAAGCTTCAAAGAGTATGTAGACCACTGGAGAAGCCAGCTTCTAAAAATACAGACTCGGCCCTCAGAGAAGGACCAGATAAAGATGATTATCAAGGGTACTAAGCCCTCAATTTATGGAAAGCTGAGGAGAATGACTTCCATGATTACTTATTTTTGACAATTGAGGGAGACTGTCATGGATATTGAAGAAGAAGAAGCTGAGAACAGAAAGTTCTATAGCCTGAACAGGAGGACCATTGTGGGAACATCAGGTGCCAAACCTGTTTCTGCTGAGATTGCTGCTATCCGGAACCGATGTTTCTCCGACCTGGGTAGACCTTTGTCTAAGATACTGGAGAAATTAAAGAGACAGGGACTTCTGAAACCCCTAGAAACCAAACCACTTCCACACCCCCCACCACCGCATCTCAACCTAAACTAGTATTGTCATTTCTATCAACAGAAGGGCAATGAAACTGACACAGACAATTGTGCCCACCTTCGCCATGAAATCCAGGACCTTATAGACTCCAAAAAGATACCAAACCCTGAAACAGAATAGCCTAACACACACAAAAACCCCTGCCGAATTATCACTCTGCCCCACCACCAACCTATATGATAAACTCTGGCCTGCCCGAAATCCTTATCCTCAAATCCTTTGACTACCAAGCCTTTTGCCTGGGAATTTGGGATAACAACAACGAAGATGAAACTGAACAGGGAAGAATTTTTGGGAAGACTTCTCCAGTAGTGATGAAGAGGAGGTGAGAGGAATGACACACAGCAGGCGTTTCTACAGTGATACATTTGAGAAGGGTAAGAAAGTATTAACGGAAGGCAGAGAAGTGTCTGAAAATATGGAGAATGTGGATGGGGATGCAGTGCTATGTCAGTTGAGGAAGACACAGGCACAGGTTAGCATCTGGGAATTGTTGTATTCATCTTAGGAGCACAGGCGGGCCATGGTTAAGGCATTGAGCAAGATAGTGGTGACGGAGGATGCCAACCCCGCGATGTTTGTCGGATCAGTGCAAAAGGAAGCTTTGCAGATAATAACCTTTTCTAAGGAAGAACTCCCGGCCGAGGGAAGAAATCACAACAAGCCACTATTTAGCAGGGCTGAGGTGAGGGGCGAGAAGACATCTTGTGTGATGATAGATGATGGCTCATCCATCAATGTATACCCATTGAAGATTTTGGCAAAGTTGGGAATGAAGGCAACGGATCTGGATCCCTCCAATATGACTATCAAAGCTTATGATGATAGTAAGAGGGGAGTTGAGGGTACTTTTACGGCAATGGTCGAATTGGGCCTAATTAAAGATGAAGTTGAGTTTACAGTGCTGGACATCCCGGCAACTTTTGGTTTGTTATTAGGAAGGCCGTGGTTTCACAAGATTGTGGGCGTGCCCTCAACTCTGCATCAGGTTATTAAGTTCCCGTACGATTGAGATATTATCATCATCTGAGCTGAAGTATATAATGGTGTGGCTGCTTTGAAGGTACAGCCTTTCGCAAGGTTCCAGGTATCGGCAACTTTTGAGGAATGGGTGGATCCTAAGGTGGCTAGGATCATGTAGAAGATAAAGTTCGAGCCGGGTAAAGGTTCGACATTGCAAAACTTTAAGGGGTAGACTACCGGAGAGGGTTGGTATACATGTCTGATGAGGATAAGCCGAAATCCAAGAAGAAAGGGTTGAAGCTGATGGAATGCTTTGTGAAGGCAACGGGATATTAGGGAGAACCTGAACCGGTAGAAATCAATGAGATTGTGGTGCCCGGGTTTGTGATTTTTCAGGAGGTGATAAGTGAGAAGTCACTGGCATCGGAAATTAAGAAGAAGGAAGAAGAGAAATGGGAAGACGAGCTGATGAAGTTGGAGGGCCTGACCCTCGAGGAAAAGGAGAAAGACCCAGCTGTGGGAGATGAAGCATTCTGTGGAGGATGAAGATGTTTATCTCTCTGATTTATTTGAATGTATTCCTGCATCTGCTAGCAATAAAGACAATCATTTTGCTTACTCGTCTCAGTCTCTCCCTTTCAATTTGCACGACTTGAGTATATTTGATATCAGCACCATAAAAACAAATGCATTTAACCTTGGTACAACTGAGAGCCCCAGGGAAATTCTAATTGCAAGTGAGGTTACCTCTAAGGAGCGGGAAAAATTAGAAGAAATATTATCCAAATATGCTAAAGTGTTTGCTTGGTCCTATGAGGACATGCCTGGAGTAGACAGAAGTATCACCCAGCATATAATACCAACTTATCTGAATATGAGGCCAGTGAAACAGAAACTTCGACGGATGAGACCTGAGTGGGCCGAGAAAGTCAGAGAGGAAGTCAAGAAACAGATAGATGTGGGGTTCCTGGAAGTGGTGAAGTATCCTGAGTGGTTGGCAAATATTGTGCCGGTGCCAAAGAAAGACGGGAAGGTCAGAATGTGTGTGGATTATAGAGATCTTAATAAGGCTTGCCCGAAAGATGATTTTCCTCTACCTCATATAGATGTGCTAGTTGACAGTGCGGCTTTATCTGCCATGTATTCATTTGTAGATGGGTTTTCAGGATACAATCAGGTTCTCATGGCTGAAGAAGACAAGCACAAGAAGGCCTTTGTCACCGAGTGGGGCACATATTGTTACAAGGTAATGCCATTTGGGCTCAAGAATGTAGGAGCTACTTATCAGCGGATGGCCACTACAATATTCCACAACTTGATGCACAAAGAAATTGAAGTATATGTGGATGATATGATGGTAAAATCAGAGACAGGAATTGGGCATATAGAAGCATTAGAGAAGTTCCTTCAGAGAGTTGACAAATACAACTTGCGGTTGAATCCCAAGAAATGTTTGTTTGAGGTAACATCGGGAAAGTTGCTGGGAGATACAGTTGGAATGGGAGGAATAGAGGTAGACTTTGATAAGATCAAAACAATTACTGAGATGCCAGCACCAAATACAGAGAAGGAAGTCAGAGCATTCCTCGGGAAAATTCAGTATATCAGTCGGTTCATCGCCAAGTTGACATCAGTATGTGAGCCTATCTTCAAACTGCTGAGAAAAGACCAGCCAGTGAAATGGAATGAGCAATGTCAAGCAGCCTTCGACAAAATCAGAGAATACTTGGTAAAGCCTCATGTATTGAGACCTCCGAGGCCAGGCAGACCTTTGATATTATATTTGGCCATAGAATCAGAAGCACTTGGGGCAATGATGGTACAGATAGATGAGACAGGGGTAGAACATGCAGTCTATTATTTCAGTAAGAAGATGCTTCCGTACGAAGTGTTAGAGTTTCAATCAAGTCCCAAGGATCACAACATGCATAAAAACGAGTTGAATACACAAAGGAGTAAGGCGGAATTCATACTCACATTGATGGGTTTGATGCTAGGAAGAACAAGACCAAAAACGCACTGCATTTTCTGCTCGGCAGTGAGCTGCGCACAGGTGGACTACTCGGCGTTGGTGGTGGTGGTCTCCTCCATGTTCGGCCATTGATGACCTCCATTGAAGCTCCAAGCTTCAAGCTTCCAAAAGGAATTCCAAGCTCACAAATTCGTTCCCTATCACCTATGTATAACCCAAGGTGTGCTAGCACTTCTTCATCTTCCTTGCTTCTCTTCTTCATTCGGTCATACCAATATTTTAGAAGAAATCGGCAGTGAGCCGTGAGAGGGAGAAGAGAGAAAAGAGAGGGAAAATGGTTTCACCTTGAAACCGTAAAATGAGAGAGAGAGTAAAAAAAAATGTGTAAAGAAAAATGTAATTTTGGTTATATATTTTCCAAAAATAAAATAAACCATATACAACTTTTCAATTTTCCAAAATACCAAAAGTCAAAAAGTAAAAGTTTTATTAATGCTTTTTCCACAACCATATCACTTATACTTTTTACTTTAAGTCACATCACATCACTTTAATAAAGTGACATGTTGTCAAGTCACATCACTCAAAGTGACAATTGATTTGACGCATGATGTGACTAACGATTTGACGCTTGATGTGACTTGCGTGCCGCGCTCGAATTCAAAATGCGAATGCGCTCGCAATCACTCTCGGGCTCGGGTTCGCTAATTCCAAATTAACGAATTTTCGTCGCGTCGTAATTAAATGATTACGCCTAGCGAATTCACTATACACGTCGCTAACGAATTAATTCTAAATTAATTCGTTCGCCCGAATCAAAATCTAATTTTAATTCCGCGTCGAAATCCAATTTCTAATATATATCAAATATATTATTTTATCGATTAATTCCAAATTAATCGTTCTCTCTCTCTTTATATTAATATTTTATCCGAGATAAAATATCTCCGCAATTAATCCCAGATTAATTTTCTCTCTCTTCCAATTAATCCCAGATTAATTAAAGTGCGAGTCATACGTCATCGGTGAATCTTCAGGAAGCGACCCATGAGATCTCCGGATATGTTGGCAGTAAATACGGTCGTCGGATTATCCGAACACGTAAGTACCTCGTACTACGTTTATATACCGATTTACAAGACAAGGTTGCTTCTTCTAGCAAAGCGCCATGCCTACCCAATTCTCCAGAAATATTCTTACAGGAATATATATAGATCTGTATCAAGCGTAGTATACCGTAGTATCGTGTATATCAGCCCAGTATCGGATAGTCACGTGCTAGGGCTGGGGCTGGATAAGTGTCTGCCCCGTCCGAAGCACATGTCTGATGTCTGGTAACTAGTCTCTATAATCGGATATGCATGACCTTGTCATAATATCCTGATGGCCGCGCAGCACTTAAGAGCACTAATACCGTATCCTACGTGACATCATCTCCACTATAACTGAAGTGATACTTCCATCTCGACATCACACCCAATTCACTACGACTCTCTGATAAACCCAGAAGCGGCGTACGCAGAACCGGTTAAAGCCCTGTACCACCAAGACTAAAGTCTATCGATTATCGTAAGTATTAGCGATGTAAGTCTCAGATTAAGACTATACACACCTACCCTGATTTCGGCCTCCCATAGACACATAGTCATAATACCAATGAGATTCCGAGGGGTCTATCCAGAGCGAAGCTGTTTCCCGTACCATCGGTGAAACACAACCTCCTATCGCACTTGCATAAGTATCCAATACTTAAATATATGAGAACTATGCGGTCGTGCCCTCACAACGCGCACAAGTGCAATACTAGCCTATTCCGCATTATCGATGTCCTGTCTTGATAATACTCTCCGGCTAGGGATATTTAATGATTAATCCTTCGTGGACTGATACTGTCTCATATCATTCTCAATCCAGGAACTAATCATAGGGACCTCTCTTCATTTATATATCTATGGTGATCTAATCACAAATGATGAGAGTGCAATTTCCTTGTTACATAGTTAATTTGTACAACAACACCGTGATCTGTACAAATAGTGACGCTATGGGTCATTTTGTCCAACAATCTCCCACTTGGCACATAGCCAGTCACTCGAGTCTCTAACACCCGAACTATGTACGATTCGCTCAAATTACTGAGGAAGATTTTCGTCAGCGGATTTACGTAATTATCTTCTGACGCGATTTATACGATCACATATCGCCACGATGTATGATCCGAACGAATCAAATGAAATAGAAGTATATATCTGGATCGTCGATGAGACCTTTAATTCCTTAGCCTGTGCTGACGCCTAGCTCAGCTGCTAAAAGAACTATATCTAATCTAATTAGATTTATTTTCGATCCAAATGGCTTCTATTGCTGCGTCAGCTGCAGCAATAATCCACATTTGTTGTTTATTCGGCAACAGTTATCTTGCTCGGAAGATTTCCAGCTCATTGTCCCAGTGTTCAAACTTTATAGTACCGCAGTATTTACAGGTTTGGAAACTTGCAACAGTGATCCTAGTCACTTCAAGTTCTCCTACTCCATAATATAAGACAACATCTTTAGTTCTCTCAGATACTAACAGATGTTCTTAATCTTCAATCCAATGACTATCAATTGGATTGTCCTGATTGTGACTCCATATGCTCAAAGCGTATGAGACACCATATCAAGTACATTTTAAATGTACAATTTCCCAGAGAGTGTTAACAACTCCAAATCTATCCCAGTAGATCTTTATTCCTTGAATAAAGGTTGTTACTTCCAGAATTCTACGGAGAATTTCTTATGAAAGCCAAGCTTTCACCGATTGCTTTATGGGAATTTCATTGTCAGTGCCCTCTCCCACTAACCTCCTTATATACACAAGAATTATTTCATTTTGAGTCAAATCATAAACCATTATGATTATTTCAAAACGACAGTTCCAAGAACCTTATGCTTATTTCAATCCAAACATGGATCGAATAACCCGCAAACCTTGTTTGTCGGTTATACAAAATCGTCAGGATGTTGTAAGCATCCTCCAAAAGGTTTCCTTTTCAGGAAAGTGATTTTGATCTGCAACTGACACATTTCATAAATGAAATATGCAGTTATCAACAAGCATCTTCAAAATGGATTTACCACGGCAACAGGTAAAAGGTTGAACCGTTATCAACACAATGTTGATAACGATACCTTTCCGTCAAAAGCCCAGCTTTGTACGTTGGTATGTTGCCTTCCATGTATGTCTTCCTTGAAGACGTTTAATGTACCAATAGGCACAATGCCTTGTGGTACAACAACTAGTATCCAAAATAGTTGTTATATATGGAATCCATTTCGGATTCATGGCACTTTCCCATAATAGGGAGTCGATACCTCGTATCACTTCCTCAACGTAGTCGGTGGATATACCTTCATAAGATTGACATCTTTATGAGGTGAGATCAGAAACTCATAACCCAGGTTGTTTTCTGACTCTCTCCGATCTACGCGATTCTTGTGTATTTGAAGATTATGGTATAGATTCATCATAGATGAACTATTTGTGTTCCATTACGGACCTTGTGCCTTGAACAGTATTACTCCGATTTTCATCGAGTATCACTATCCTCCCACTGACCACTGCATATCGGTATTCCTCTCAGGAAAAACCGCATGGTGAGCAACAATCACATTGTTCTCATGTGAGAATTATAAGTACTATACTTATGGTTTCCCTTAGGATAACCTATATTGGCACTTATCCAATTTGGGTCTTTAGTTTGGTATCATCCAAACGTTATGCCTGGCATACCCAAATTATCAGGATGAGAAACTTTGTTTCTTCCCTGTTCATATCCTATATGACATCTGTCAAACAGATTTATATGGAACCTTATTCTAAATAAGTTATTGCACTGTTTATCTGTATCCATTGAAGGAAATGGTAGCTCAGAGCGACTCTTGATTAATCTTATCATGTCTAACATGATTCGGTTAATCCGTTCGGACACACCGTCACTTTGACGTGTTCCGGGAGGAGTCTTCATTTGAAAGAACACTATACTCTTTCAAGTATATACGAAACTTACTGCTTAAGTATTTTCTATTACGGTCTTACCGTGGCGGAATAATACTATAGCCGATCTGTTTATTTTCTTCGTGTCGAAACTCTAAAGTTTTTGATTTGTGTTCTTCAAAAGAACACATAACCATAACGTGATGCCACATCCGTTAAGGTCAGGAAATATTCATATCTACATCTAGCCTAGCTAGACATGGGCCCACTTACTTCACCATGAATAGGGCTAACAGATCGGTGGCCCTTTTAACTATTACCAAGTAAATAGTATTTTAGGTACTTTACCTAATAAACTAGATTCGCAGACCTTATTTGAATAGACAAATCAGTCCTAGTACCCACTCTTCAAAAGTGTGGATATACGAGTCTCGTTAAATTGTGTCCTAGACAACAATGCCACAAATAAGTCTCTATTGATCAAATCAATTTGAGCTATTTATTTGTCATTTTATATGTTTGAGATTTTATTTATATTCAAAATATAAATTATGTTATTTACATCTAATGTATTTATCTCAGTATCATCTTTATATAATGAAACACTTAGTGTTCTAGAATATAAAGGTTTATCCACAATGGATTAACACTGATATAGAGATAATGTCTCTAGTCAACTAGTTACATTATAACAGTTCCTAATTTAAGTACACACCCAAAGGGTAGTTCCTAAACTTAGGTATCTACGGTCTCGAAACAGCGACTTTCATCCCGTTTCCGATTCGCAGAGCAATCTCAGCTTGAAGTCAGTATCCTGCTCAAAGCAGATTCTGAACATCAATACATATATTTTATGTACCACACTAAGTATTTAAAATCTAATTTCAATACTAGCTGTGAACATAACTAAGACAAACATTTTCAAAGTAAGAGCCTGCCCTTTTTTAATTCCTTCGTGTCTGCCATATCCAAATGGTAGTCACTTTGGGATATGTCTATTATCCTTTTCAATATTTCACAAACCTTTGGCCAAGTCTAGGTTCCTTGAATATTGAAATGATGTGCACCTCGTGCTACATGCCCAATTGCAAACTTTGACTTTATCTCCTCTAGAATAGTCAATTAATTCTCCAAGAATTATAAATTGCAATTTTAATACTTCTTAAATCTAGAATTAGATTTATGACAAGTATATTAAATTAAGCATTAAAGTCATCATCACATAAATCTTCCAAAGATTTTATGCTCTACTTATTTTGCTTAATTTTGGGCTTAAGGTATAATAGTTATTTTATCAAATAAAGTAACCTATTATTTATTCCAATTTGAAAATTAAATTCATTTAAAATATTTTAATCCATATTATATTTTAAATATTCAACTTTCAATTTTATCTTGATTACAATAGTCCAACTATTTATCAACGATTAGTGGTACTATATATATTATAATGATTATAATAGTCCAACTATACAATCAAATATAATCCAAATTAATTAACCTCAATTACATTGATTACTATAATCCAATTATAAAATCAACTGTAAACTGAAATTAATTAATTCAAATATATTGATTAATATAATCCAATTATATATAATCAAGTATAATACAGTCCAACTGTTTATTAAAACAACAACCAATTTAAAATATAACGACGAAATATTTAAATGAGCGCGTATGGCGAGTAATTGAACGAGTATTGCAAATCAATTCTTGCCTCCCACTATTTTTCGTCGAGCCTCTAACCCTCTGTCGAGTACTCGGGAAACCGTGTTTCCTAGTGGGCTAGGATCCCGTTAAATATCACACAATCTTGACTTTGGCCAACAAATTGTATGATAATTAACTAGGTAGATCTCTAAGATCAATTGGATCTCATCCAACTCCTAGATCCAGTAAGTGGGACATCCAAGTCCCAAACATATATCTTATATATGCCTATACATCGAATGTATACCCTAACCTTTTTCCTCTGAATCAACTAGGCCTTGGCTTTGGCACAACAAACCTAGTGATCCCAGTCAAGCGCGGACCCATTGACATGGAAGCTTCGTAATCAATGTCAATGGACAAGAAGTGGTCTTGACTTTGGCCAACAAACCACAACTTGGACACGACACCGATATGGAACAAAGCTCGTGATTAAAACACATCTTTGACGGACAAGGGCTTGACTTTGGCCAACAACCCTGCCAATCTCGGATCTTGAGTAAGAATCACTCAATGGAAGGAAAATAAAAGCTTGATATTTAACGAGGGTTTTTCGCGTACAAATTGGCTACCAATTTTAATTATCTTTGTTAAGGTCTCATCATCATACACCCTTAAACATGCATTCTAAAGACATAATAAAGCGCATATGATATAAATAATAATGATATGCGGATGGATATTTTACATTGATCCTAGATCAAATCTCTCATTATCTCTCTCCAAAGCTAGCACATGTATTACTTCTACCCGTTACACTACACTTCTAAAGAAACCTCATTTACATGGAGGGGAATAGGTGAGAGAGAAGAGAATACAAAGAAATAGGAGATAAGGCTGGACACGCAGGTCCAATTAATAAATCAAATTTATTACAATAATTCTAAAATTGCCCCACCCGACTAATATCCATCCGATATACATTATTCAAACATCACAACCATGTATTCATACAAGCATGTTATCAATCAATCAATCAAATTAATTAATCTGATAATTAGTGATCATCCAATGTTCAAACAAAGATTTGATTTTGTTCGAGTCAAACTCGTATTGCGAACACGTACTCAAAATATGATTTCTACGAATTAAATTAAATCACATAATTAAATCCAATTTAATACGCATTTAATTATAATTCATTATTTAATTCCAAATTAAATATTACACTTTATAAAATAAACCTTTACGACTTAAATTCCAAATTTAATCGTTACGGGTCTCAAAGCCCGATTAATATCCAATATTATTTAATTAAAGTCCAATGGGCTTTTAATTAATTTCTTGAGGCGTGGACTTTTGGTCAACTCGGGTCAAACCCGCAACCAAAGTCCAATCCGGGAGTTACCCCATAAGCCATAAATTAATTTAGGCTCATTAGGCCCAATTAAACGTTAAAGGTTCATTAGTCGCATTTGGGCCTTTTGGAAGCGGTTTTGGGCCTAATTGGATCCAACCAATTTTGGCCTAAACCAACTTTGTACAACAAAGTCCAATAAACCCAATAACAACTTAAAAAACCCAAATCCAATTTTAAGCCCAATAATTTAATTTCAAAAATTCCAAATTTTCAATTAAATTACCTAAAGTGTATAGCATTATTAATTACCCAATCAAAGTTTCCAAAACACTAAATTTGTCCAATTAATCATGCTTAACATCAATTAATCATGTCCAACATAATTAAATCAAAATCAAACCCAATTATACATGCTAAAGTCTCGGCCATAATGGGAAAAAAAATGCCCAAATCAAATTCAATCAATCCAATTGAACCCAATCAAACATAAATTCAACATCCCCAAATGATTTGCAAGTCATCCAATGAACAAAAAATCAAAAAACCAAGACAATAGGGAACTTGCCAAATCGGCCATCACAAGCAAATTGGGGAAAATTGTTCCAAATACTTTCATCATTGATTATCAAATCAAATTCAACATCATCATTTATCAATCATCAATTAAACAACATTTAAGCATTCTAAATCATCCAATTTCATTAAACATGCTCAAAATCAAGTTTACCCAAATTTGTCATGCCCAAAATTTAGGGAAAAATGGATCCAACCAATTTCATGAAATTGATTATGCACAACATCAATTCAACCTCATTCAAGCATACTATACTAAACAATTAATCATTTGATGCTCAAATTGAGTTTACCCAAATTAAAGTTTTGGCCAACATTAAGCAAATTGGGGAAAATCAATCCAATTAATTTTTCATCAAATTGATTACATATAACTCTAATTAATTCATATACAAGCATTCTTAAACAAACAATTTGTCAAATCATGCTTAAATCAAAAAGCCCCAAATTTTGCTCAAGAACCCTAATTCGTTTTATGCAACCAATAGCTCAAGATACCATTGTTGGAGTTTCAATCAAGTCCCAAGGATCACAAACATGCATAAAAACGAGTTGAATACACAAAGGAGTAAGACGGAATTCATACTCACATTGATGGGTTTGATGCTAGGAAGAACAAGACCAAAAACGCACTGCATGTTTCTGCTCGGCAGTGAGCTGCGCACAGGTGGACTGCTCGGCGTTGGTGGTGGTGGTCTCCTCCATGTTCTGCCATTGATGACCTCCATTGAAGCTCCAAGCTTCAAGCTTCCAAAAGGAATTCCAAGCTCACAAATTCGTTTCCCTATCACCTATGTATAACCCAAGGTGTGCTAGCACTTCTTCATCTTCCTTGCTTCTCTTCTTCATTCGGTCATACCAAATATTTTAGAAGAAATCGGCAGTGAGCCGTGAGAGGGAGAAGAGAGAAAAGAGAGGGAAAATGGTTTTCACACACCTTGAAACCGTAAAATGAGAGAGATAGTAAAAAAAAAATGTGTAAAGAAAAATGTAATTTTGGTTTATATTTTTCCAAAAATAAAATAAACCATATACAACTTTTCAATTTTCCAAAATACCAAAAGTCAAAAAGTAAAAGTTTATTAATGCTTTTTCCAACAACCATATCACTTCTACTTTTTACTTTAAGTCACATCACATCACTTTAATAAAGTGACATGTTGTCAAGTCACATCACTCAAAGTGACAATTGATTTGACGCATGATGTGACTAACGATTTGACGTTTGATGTGACTTGCGTGCCGCGCTCGAATTCGAATGCGAATGCGCTCGCAATCACTCTCGGGCTCGGGTTCGCTAATTCCAAATTAACGAATTTTCGTCGCGTCGTAATTAAATGATTACGCCTAGCGAATTCACTATACACGTCGCTAACGGATTAATTCTAAATTAATTCGTTCGCCCGAATCAAAATCTAATTTTAATTCCGCGTCGAAATCCAATTTCTAATAATATATCAATATATTATTTTATCGATTAATTCCAAATTAATCGTTCTCTCTCTTTTATTAATATTTTATCCCAGATAAAATATTCCCGCAATTAATCCCAGATTAATTTTCTCTCTCTTCCAATTAATCCCAGATTAATTAAAGTGCGAGTCATACGTCATCGGTGAATCTTCAGGAAGCGACCCATGAGATCTCCGGATATGTTGGCAGTAAATACGGTCGTCGGATTATCCGAACACGTAAGTACCATCGTACTACGTTTATACCGATTTACAAGACAAGGTTGGCTTCTAGCAAAGCGCCATGCCTACCCAATTCTCCAGAAATATTCTTACAGGAATATATAGATCTGTATCAAGCGTAGTATACCGTAGTATCGTGTATATCAGCCCAGTATCGGATAGTCACGTGCTAGGGCTGGGGCTGGATAAGTGTCTGCCCCGTCCGAACCACATGTCGGATGTCTGGTAACTAGTCTCTATAATCGGATATGCATGACCTTGTCATAATATCCTGATGGCCGCAAGCACTTAAGAGCACTAATACCGTATCCTACGTGACATCATCTCCACTATAACTGAAGTGATACTTTCATCTCGACATCACACCCAATTCACTACGACTCTCTGATAAACCCAGAAGGGGCGTACGCAGAACCGGTTAAAGCCCTGTACCACCAAGACTAAAGTCTATCGATTATCGTAAGTATTAGCGATGTAAGTCTCAGGTTAAGACTATACACACCTACCCTGATTTCGGCCTCCCATAGACACATAGTCATAATACCAATGGGATTCCGAGGGGTCTATCCAGAGCGAAGCTGTTTCCCGTACCATCGGTGAAACACAACCTCCTATCACACTTGCATAAGTATCCAATACTTAAATATATGAGAACTATGCGGTCGTGCCCTCACAACGCGCACAAGTGCAACTAGCCTATTCCGCATTATCGATGTCCTGTCTCGATAATACTCTGGCTAGGGATATTTAATGATTAATCCTTCATGGACTGATATTGTCTCATATCATTCTCAATCCAGGAACTAATCATAGGGACCTCTCTTCATTTATATATCTATGGTGATCTAATCAAAATGATGAGAGTGCAATTTCCTTGTTACATAGTTAATTGTACAACAACACCGTGATCTGTACAAATAGTGACGCTATGGGTCATTTTGTCCAACACGAAGCCCGTTATCAGGGAGTAGAGAGATCTGTTTGGTAGTGGTATGGGCGTCCAGAAAACTG
>SKCR01024407.1:0-82027 GCA_019454045.1 Zanthoxylum bungeanum | reverse complement strand
TAAATTACATTAAAAAAACGCACAAACAGCATCCTGTCACATGTCTCGATGCGCCAGCGGCTTTGTAGGATGCTACAATTAACTAGATCTCCTCGAGTACATGTAAATCGATATATTATGAGTCTCGTAATTCTTTCTAGATCAAAAGTTATAGCATTTTTAAATTCAGTGCGCGCCTTATGCTCTCGCGTGCGTCCGATAGCTCTGTTAGGTTCTGAAACATGTTCAATTACTCCATTCTCATTGATCCATTGCTTCCTATTAACAAAGTAAAAAATGACTCTAATTAAGATTAAATGAGATAGCAGTGTTCTAAGTACACTTTCGTGCACTTATCATTGACCTTGCTGAAGGTGACTACACCATGAAGGTCGGGACAAGTGATGCCATTTTAGCAATAGCAGTGGGAGTTTCTAGTTTAAATTTCACAAATAATAGTTATTTAAATTTGATCAATGTGTTATTCATTCTTGATTTTCGCCGGAATTTGATTTCTATTTCTAAACTTTTGGATGATGGTTATTCAATTCTTTTAATAGAAATTTAGTTATTATTGGTAGAAATAGATTAACCATATGCATAGGAAACTCAGAAAATATCTTATATGGTTCAGACCGTTATCACTAGGTCATTACTCAATGCTGTAATGTTTAAGATTGAGAAACCTAAAACTAAACGGTAAAATATTTCTCACGATGACACATGTCTATGAATCTTATACTTGGTCATATCAACCTTGACCGGATAGACAGATTGATAAAGAATGAAGCTTTAACCAGTTAATGCTCGGCAGAGAACCATGAAGCCACAAGATGAGAAAACATATAGAGAGAAAATATCATCTCAACAGGGAGATAGTGCAGAGAGGCGACGTTAGCGTCAAAGATTGCGTCCGCAAAGAACCTGGTTGATCTATTTATAAAGACCTTGTCAGCTCAAGTGTTTGAAGATCACCTGGATGGTTTATGATTAGGTGACATGTCTTATTTGCTCTAGTGCAAGTGGGAGATTGTTGGGATGTATGCCTAGAGCTACATGTAATGTAAACGGTTTCATGTGTTTTGAAATAAAATGATGCATTATTCATTTATCAAATTGTTTGTTTAATTTTTGTATATTATAAATTATCTTGAATACCCTGATTACTTATGTGCCTTCAAAGTTAGTGTATGAGTGTTATACACAAGAAGATTTAAGTACGAAGTTAGTAATCTTAAATATTTAATAAAGAACAAACAAATCGGGTACTTTGTTTATGGTTTATCTATAGCCCGCGGTCCATTCTATATTTATATGACGACCTTGATCCGGGATCATCCATATAGATAAATGAGAATGGAGGCACCTTGTATGATGTGATCATATAGGACTGGACCCAGATGGAAATGATGTTCTATAATATCCGTTAAACAAAGAAAGTCGTTTCGATCTATTAGATGGTCATGTATAGATTGATCTTAATCCTGAGTGTACTACGAAACTCCTGGGTGACAGGCTATGTCCTTTGATTTACAAAGGTGAGGTTGGTGTAGCAATCCCGACCAATAGCCACATTTCATCTTCTTCTTCATTCTCTCTCAAAAGTTGAGAAAAAAAAAAACAATAGAAAAGAAGAAAAATAAAATAAAATACAAGTGTGATTTAATCTCTAAAATATTTATGGATTATTTTATGAGTCTTGCCCACACAAGTTTCCGTTGGTAACGAGATATGGTTTGGAAGACTTTGTGGTGTCGAATAAATCTTCATCTCTTTCTTGTTGTTCACGGCAGTAGCCATTATTTTTTCTCATTGCCACCACTTTACTTGGTGAAACGAAACTCGGTTTGGTTTTATTTTAATCCATTTTCTTGGGGAATATTTTGTGATGTTTTGGGGCTGTGTTGGGGTATTTTTCAAGTGAAAAATCAGAATTGAAACACAGTCACTGTCCATGCATTTCAGGGGCTGTTTCGGCAATGCACTATGTGTGTATCGGGTCCAAAATAGTCCAGTTTTTATCCGGTTGTTCAGGGACTGTTCCAGAGCTGTTTCGGGGTTGGAATTTTGTCTAAAACTGAAGTAAAATTTCAGTGGTTGTGGCATTAGCATTCGGTATTAAATGAGAAGGGCATAAAATTTTTTCAAGTCCGATCCGTGTGCCTAAATCATTTTCATTGCGTGAGGAAAGCATTTCCTACAAAAAATTTTACTGTTTGACTCGAACAGGCACTTCTTACTGAGACAAGATGCCCGGTTACTAAGCAAGAACTTTATTAATTATCTAACTCAAGCTTTCCCGTTTGACGCGAACAATCACTACTTACTGAGGCAAGACGTCCGGTTGCTAAGTACTAGCTTGGTTAGTTTAATTAATTTTTATTTTTAAATCATCATTCCTCACATCAAATAGCTGTAGACAGAAATAGATATTCACGCAAATGGTTATTCATCAACCATCGATTATTTGAACTAGTCAGTTTGTCAATTCCTTATTATCTAACTGCTAAAGAACTATTTTTTAGGTGCATATGAGTCTGACCTAGATGTTAGGCTCAAAGTATAGGATAAAAGTGAGATTAGTATTTATCTTTTCCTAAAATGTTTTACTAAGATAAACAATCTCATCATTAGACTCTTTTTTTTTTAAATGTAAAAATTAAAACACGCAAACATGAAATGCACACAAGACAAATGACATGCAGGGAAGAGAAAAAATAACAATGGAGAAATAAAAATAAACAACCATACCCCCAAAACTAAACTGAGCATTGTCCCCAATGTGTTATAAAATAAAAGAAATATATGGGAACAATGGTACCTAGGTTAAATCATTCCTCAGCCTCGTCGTCGTTGCCACCGTCCTCTGGCAGACAAGGAAATACTGGAATCTGCTCATCGTTCATGTTGAGATGGTGAGCCATTTGTTGATGCAACTACCTCGTGGCCAAGCTATCTTGAACGATGAAGTCAATACGAGATTCCATTCATGCTACGCGCTGGGTCAGAGAACGGGATCACGATAATCACCGAGCAGGTTGAGGTTGCGGTTGAGGAATAACAGATGTAGTGGAAGAAGAGCCAGACTGTGCGGGGATTATCTATACTCTTAATTGATAGAAAATACGTGCAGTAAGTGCAGTGGTGGGCTATATGGATTCCTCTCTATGATTAATGGGCACCCTAGCTGGTGCATAGCGATTAGTGATAAGACTGCAATATAGAAGTCCAGTCTGTACAGATGAGTTGCCCGAACAATATTGCTCAAAATCAGCCCACTTATATCAATTGAATGTCCATCAACTAAAGAGTAAATCAGAATCATCCGCTCTTTGGTGACATTTGTTATATGGGTACCGGGTAAGAGGGTGCGGGTTAAAAAGTGGAACCAACTCAGGCATCAGTTCTTAGATACCTAGAACTCATTTTAACATATTCCAAGTTATTATTAATATCTTAAATAGCATTGGGGATGCATAGAGTTATAGTGATGAGATCTAAGTCGTGGTGCTCGATGGTTTCAGTGTATTCATCATCCTCTATATCAGGTAATATATAAAATCTGTTGATCATAGATCGATCAAATGCCACCATCTGGCTTATCACTAATACCTGATATGATATATAGTATTGCGTAGAATTCTCTAACCATGGGAATGCAGACAGATGTAGGCTACTGGGCGATCATGGAGTCAATTTGGGGGAATTTCCCCCTGATTAATTTCAAAACCTCTCCCGATGATAGGGACTTTTTGTCCCACACTCTTTTCGTACCGTTTCTCTGCGGTCGCAGACATGAATTTTCATTGTTATAAGATGGTTCAGCGGTCGCTTTGCTATTGAACATAATTTCCCATAATTTTAGGATATTCTAAAATCAACCTAAGCTAACACTTCACAAATTCTCAAATCACACTCACAGTCTTCGCCCCCAATTCTACGATACCAACAATTATAGTCACCAATCCAACAACTAACAACCACAAATTTTAAGTAGAACCCAAAGATTTATAAATCAAAAAAATTACAAAAATAAACAATGAAGATAAAGAAGTGAAAAGGAACGAAGTTATCAAATTCATGAAGTTGAATACCTAGAACCGAGCCTTACACGCAAATGGATAGTTGTTCGTCCCAAATCCATGAAATTGAGGGTTGGGTTATATATAGAGGAAGTGATTTCGTGGGTTGGTTTGTGTTTGTGTGTTTTTTTGAGAGATTTAGGTTGGTTTGGAGAGAATGGGTGAGGAAGAATAAGAAAATCTGAGAGGTAATGAGAGGATTTGGAGAGAAAAATAGAAAGAAAAACAGAAATGGTGCGCGCGTCGCGACTCAAATAGGATTTACATCACGATACATAGCCCTAAAAATTAGGTTTCACGAATTTAGTTTAGCACGTCACGACGTTGTAGACACTCCATTTTTGAATAAAGTCCAATGATGAGCCTCGTACGGAGGCACAACCCGATAAGTTAAGGAAGTCGCGGGGGAAACAGACGTCGGAAGGGAAAATTCAAAAAAAAATACCTCATCAAATTTAACTCATTTGTTTACCCTCGGGTTCGCTCGGTTGATCTCTGTTTTAAATGTTGGCCTCGGCCCAAAACCCCTATAACCCACAAAAGCCCACATGCCTATATGCACTCATCCAAAACCCATGCAACCCACGCAACCCATAAAGGGCCACACGCCAAGCCCACATCACAAAACCCAAGCCCAATTCAAAATATTCAAATCACATTTAACACATGCCAAAATCCCTCCAAATCCCCTTCCAAAATTTAAAGATATTTTGAATTTAATCCTCAACAAAAACACACAATATTCTTTCTATAAATAAATTAATTAAATACACCTCTTTATTACTTGATTTATTTCCTTTTGAAAACCCATGCACAACCCTAACCCTAGCATGCACAACTATAAAAATAACACAAAACCAACCCTAGGCTCTTCCTTCCTCTCTATTTTCTCTTTTCCTCACAACAACACGACAGCAACAAAAAGACAAAGTCCTAACACATTCACAGTTCTTCTCTCTCCACGCATCTCTCTCTCTTTTTCCCAAGAACTCACGACGAAACATCAAACAAAAAAAACCCTAATCTCACGCCCTATCTCTCTCTCTCCCAGCCTAAATACATCAAACAAACCCTAAACACTACGGTCTTCTCTCGGAATCACCATCATTACCCTAACTCTCTTTCAACCGCGAGAAACAAACCCTACATCACGCCATCAACAAACAAACTCGGCCATTCACTCCACAATCTCTCTCGGCCATCCACAAACTCCTAAATTCGTGACCAACTTACATCTCTCCCTTCTCACGTAACAGCCCTAAAATATGAACAAACTGCACCACTGAACCATAGACTCAAAAGCAATGAATCCTTCACGCACTGCCCAAACCGACCCAGCAATGTCGAAACCCTTAAGCCACAAAGACACATAACCGATAAAATAATAAAAAAATACCCCAAACCGTCTCAACAAAACAAGCAACCCTGACCGACAATAAACCAATAAATAAAACACAAAAATCTCCATCGAATACCCTTCTCCACCGAATACCCTCACTGATCGAACACTGACGTAAACAGCAGCCCTAATCCACCTGAACCAGTCCCCAAAATCGAGAAGACATCAACCCTTCATTCCCCGAAAAATCACACAAAACTAGCTTCTAATGACCTAAAACAGCAACCTTAAATAGCTCAAAAAAATTAGCAAACAAACCGAGACAAAGACACCCCAAAATAGTCTCAAAAACCACCCCAAACAAGTCCAAAAACCAACCCTAAAACAATCCAAGACAGCGGAAAATATAGAGAAATAACGGTTCAAAAATAGCAAAACAGTGGATAAAATATTAAACCAGTGAACCGGAAAAGTGACGGAGTATTAACCTTTCCGATGATGACGTAACACACTTCCAAGAAGCAACTTAACAGGTAAGGCCTGATGGAGCACAAAATAAATCATAATTAAGATTAAATACATGATAATCAAGATGAATTAGCGATGTTCAAAGTACACTTTTATGCACTTATCAGATACCGTGGATTGACACTAAAGCAAGTGGGAGAAATTATTAGGGTTGTTATTCTGAGCGCCAATCCAAATCATATTTATATCCGATTCATGAATACAAATAATTTCTTTTACCATAATATTACATATTAATGGTTACACTTCTTGTTTTTATATACGTATTCGATCTGATTATGATTAAAGTGAAACTAAATCTGATTTAGTGATATGTATATATTAGACAAATATCTCAGGATTTATAAGTAGTACACAGTTATAACATAGTTTGTAATTGACATTGGGAAGTGATACTATAAATTGTATATTCTCAAATAAAGTTCCTGGTCAAGATTTACTAACACGGTCGGTTAGTAAAATCCACTTAAATCAAATATATCTTATATCGGGACTTGGTCCGATGATTTATCCCAATGAACCATGAATCTCGGGAGAATCGTATAGACGTGTAGGTGTTATTTGATAAACACTGAATGGCTAATCAAAGATTTCCTAATAGATTGTACACCAACGTTAATAGGAATCTTTGCGAGTCGAGTAACATAGTGATTCTTCAACTTGAGACATCACTATGGATATATGAGACATCCTCCACACTTTGATGGCAGTCACGTCACCGATCTATATAGATCAGACCTTCACCTGTTCATTGTGTGTGGACCTGATTACGCCCAAATATGACTCGCGGTTATCGCAGTATAGCTGGGGTGTCGATTCCTCAGAGAGATGGTTACAATAGAACTAATTCACTTAAACAAAAAAGTTTAGCAATAACTAAATTAAAGAAAAGATTAAATTGCGATGTAAATAAAAGATTACGAAAATTTAATAGATTTTATCAATGGAGAGAAATAGCAAAGCGTCCTGTTCCCCTCTTGTACTTATTATTCCTATTCGTATTGATTCGTTTTATTACGCAACTGAGTATTTCACGTCCAACCCCACAATTGGAGGATATTCAATTGTACTCAAATTAAAGTTCTAAAGTAATTATTATTTTATTTTCTCTACGTTCACAACTCACAAGGTTATCATTATAACCTATCCAGCGATGACAATATACCATCGGGCAATACTGCAGTAAAGGATGAACTCGCAAAACAATCTTAACCAATCACAACTAATTTCACCAACAACACATAGAAAAAACGTGACTGAATCAATATGCCAATTAATAAAATAAGTCTTCAAATTAAAAATACTCAAAAGAATAACAAGAATAATAAGATAATAATTATATTAAACGATTAAAATCATTCACGAATCAAATAATAAAATAAGAGAATAAAGTACAAGAGTTCGCCCTTAGCTTTGCTTTAGGGGGTTAGTTCCGCATGCCGAAGGAAGAAATAATAGAGATGGATTGTAGAAACATCGAATAGATCATTATTCCTGGTCCCGGGAGTGTGCACAGCTCTTGCATGAAAATATTACACTGTGACTGTTCAACTTCCCTATACATGCACTGTCTTGTTCACACACTTTCTTCTCGACTGTTCTTCTTTTTTTTTCTGCGCTGAATTGCTTCTGATTTATCTCCTCTAATGTGTCATGCAACATAATCTACTTCACGCAGATTTTGCCCCTCCTTTTATTTTCCACGCACTACTTCTCTCTCTCCAAGTCTCAGCTACTCTTATTTTTTTGTTTATTTCACGCATAGCAGCAACCTCCGATCTTCATGTCAAGTTGGTTTTTATAATAAACAAAAATTGAAACCTAATATACATGGACCCACGCAAACTTCTTTATTTTGTGCTTTATTTTCTCTTTCCAAATTGCGGCTCCCACCTTGCAACTTTCTTTTGTTTTCTTTTAAATGCTATTTTCAAAACTTACATGCCAATTCTTTCCAAACAATCAACAAATTTCCAGTTTCAAAGTCTTCGGCCCCACTGATTTCCTTTAGTCAACAATTGCTTCTCACGCCACTTTTGCCTTTTGTTTTGTAAAATATGCCAAATAATGGAAGCATGGCCCACGTTTTTTTCTTCTTTCTCTTACAATTATTTCCTACAAATAATAAATAGGGAAATTACATAAATTATTTAATAATAAATACTTTCTAATTTAATATAAAATTATATAATTATATAATAAAATATAAATTATATAACTAAATACTTAACAATAAACCCGAATAAGTGTCGTTTCAAAGTGCATTTTCATGCACTTATCAGGACCCATGCTCATGATATCTTGTGAGGGTCAAATAGAATCCATCAGTCTTGTGTACATGGCATAAGCATCATTTACGTATTTACAATGTAGTAAATCATATAGTTGTGGTATACTTCGGAAGCGAATTCATAGTGTTTTTTAGAGATCATCAATTTATAAGTCGACTATATTATACCTAAAGGATTCAACGTTCTTATCTATATCCCCTGTTGGACAGTTATGACCCATAGCGTCACTATTTGTGCAGATCATGGTGTTGTTGTACAAATTAACTATGTGACAAAGAAGATTGTGCTCTTATCATTTGTGATTAGATCACCAAGATATATAAATGATAGGAGGTCCTTATGATTTGTTCTTGGATGGAGAATGATATGAGACAGTATCAAACCACGAAGGATAAATCATTAAATTTCCCTAGTTAGAGTATTATCGAGATTGGACATCAATAAATACGTAAAAGACTAGTATTACACTTGTGCGCTTTATGAGGGCATAACGACATAGTTCTCATATGTTTGGGTATAGGATACTCATGCAAGTGTAATAGGAGGTTGTGTTTTACCGATGATATGGAAAATAGCTTCGCTCTGGATAGACCCACTCGGAATTCCATTGGTAGTATGACTATGTGTCTATGGAACCGAAATCAGGGTAGGTGTATTTGGTCTTAACCTAAGACTTGCACCGCTAATACTTACGATAATCAATATACTTTGGTTTTGGTCGTCCAGGGCTTTAACCGGTTTCTATGTACGTCTCTGCTAGGTATATTGAGAATCGTAGTGTGTTGGGTGTGATGTCAAGACGGAAGTGTCACTCCAGTCATATGGAGATGATGATCGCGCAGGGATACATAACTAGTTCTCTATAAAGGTTGCAACCGTCAGGATAATATGACTTGGTCATGATTATCCGATAATAAAGAGACTAGTTGCTAGTCATCCGATATATGCTTCGTACGGGGCAGATACCGTACCAGCCCCAGGCCTTACATGTGATCATCTGATACTAGATCGAAATATGCAATACCACGTATACTACGCCTGATACTGATCACTATATTCCTGTAAGGATGTTTCTGCAGAATTGGGTAGGCATGGCGCTTTGCTAGAAGCCAACATTGTCTTGTAAATCGATAAAACGTCGTACTTGATACGTACGTGTTCGGATAGTCCGATGACCGAATTTACTGCCAACATATCCGTGGATCTCATGGGTCGCTTCCCGAAGATTCACGGATGATGTATGACTCGCACTTTAATTAATCTGGGATTAATTAGAAGAGAGAGAAAATTAATCTTGGATTAATTACGGAGATATTTTATCTAGGATAAAATATCATTTAAAGATAGAGAGAACGATTAATTTGGAATTAATCGGTAAATTAATATATTCGATATATTAAAACGAAATTGGATTTCGACGCGAAATTAAAATTAGATTTTAATTCGGGCGAACGAATTAATTTAGAATTAATTCGTTAGCGATGTGAATAGTAATTATGCTTGGTATGATTATTTAATTAAATTAGATTTAATTACGACGCAACGAAAAATTCATTAATTTGGAATTAGCGAATCCGAGCCCGAGATTATTTGCGAGCGCATTCGCATTTCGAATTCGATTACGGCACACAAGTCAAATCAAGCGTCAAATCATTAGTCGCATCAAGCGTCAAATCGCTAGTCACTTCAAGCGTCAAATCACTTGTCACTTTGAGTGATTTGACTTGACAACTTGAATGATTTGACTTGACCACTTGATGGATGTGACTTGATGGGAGTTGATGGCAAGCATTTAAGGCTTGTACTTGTTGACTTTTAAAAGGAATTTTGTGTATATGATTTTTGAAAAATCATTTACCATTTTTTAAGTAACAAAACACATCTTCTTCTCTCTCATTTCCTCTATTCTTCTTCTCTCAAGTTCACGCCCAAGGGGCTGTTTTCATTGCTCACTGCCGTGAGCTATAGGAGATAGACATGATTTTATTGCAAAATCAAGGTGCTAGCACACACACGGAGTTGTCCGTAGGTGATAGGGAAACCCACCCGCGAGCTTGGAATCATATCTCGCGAGCTTGGAGCTTGGAAGATGATCCAAAACTGAAAAATGGAGGATAAAATTATGCTCACTGTTGTGACCATCTATGGGCAGAAAATGAATTTTTGTTTGTTGTTGCATCGCTCAACCGCTCGATGTAAGTATTCCGCAACTTCCTCGATTTGTATGCGCACTTATTTCTTACTTTGTATTCGATCCTCGGGACTTAGAAACTCCAACATCCCAGGTATAATAATGATAGCCTGTGACGGAAGGAGGGATATACGTATGCAATGACCTCGACTTGCATAATTTAGCGAGATTATCTGTGGTGTGTTGCATAATTTATGAGTGGGTGAATTATGGACACGAAATTTGATTCTATGACGGATAAATATAAACTTACATAGTCCCACAATATGAAGTGTACTCGTTGAACTCTTGGGCAACACGTTATGAATAATACAGATTATTCATAATACTTTATCGGATTAAGTAAGTTAATTCAAATCCTTTAACGGTTAAACGAAAAATACATGCATAAAAGGCATTTCGGTCATTTCCTAATTAATGTGTATTTGTATTTAATATATGATTTTATTAAATACACATTAATTAATTATCAAATAAGATATTTGACATATATCATAAATATATATATATATTGATTATTTAAAGTAAATATGATACATATATTTATAAGGGTGACAATGGGTCGGGTTGGGCCCGAGCTTTGATAAGCCCGACTCGAGCCCGGTATTTAAAATGGTTGCCCGGGGATGGGAAAAGCTCGGCCCGACTCGGATCAGGCTTTATCCGGCCCAGTTTTTATTTATAACAAAATTATATATTTTTATAACTTATTATATATATATATATATAATTTATTATATAAATATAAATAAATATTTATAAAATATTTATCATGTAAATATTTGACTTATTTACATTAAAGGAAATGTTGTCAAATTGATTTTACTTCTTTAATTTCTTAAAAGATGCAAAATATCTATTTTTTTCCTTTGCAATTTCGGCCAACCCTAGCACATATATAAGGGGTTTTATTTTTCATTTGCTTCTATTAGGTTAGCCTCGAAAAACAAAAAAAAAAAGTTGAGAGAAAAAAGAGAAGTGTTAAAACGAAAATCAAAGAAAATTTGAAGATCAGTAAGTAATTTCATCTTTTCATTAGATAGGAAAATATTTATGTTATGTTTAGCTTTAACATATAATGTTCACATATTTTTCTACTCTCTTTACTTTGTGTTGAGAAATTTGGAAGCGTGAATGAAGGATACATGCATGTATGATAATTAAAGTAACTTTTAGTCATTTGATGACTTGGTTGTCATTCTAGAGTGTTATGATCATTCTTGTAGTACCTAGAATTATTCTTGAGTTCTTTATTGGTGGTGGCTTTGTTGGATAATTATGACCCATAGCATCACTATTTGTACAGATCATGGTGTTGTTGTACAAATTAACTATGTGACAAAGAAAATTGCTCTTTTATCATTTGTAATTGGATTATCAAGATACATAAATGATAAAAGTCCTTATGATTAGTTCCTGATTGAGATGATATGAGACAGTATCAATCCATAAAGGTTTAATCATTAAACATCCCTAGTCGTAGTATTATCGAGACTGGACATCGGTAATGCAGAATAAACTAGTATTGCACTTGTGCACGTTGTGGGAGCATAACGACATAGTTCTTATATATTTAAGTATTGGACACTTATGCAAGTGCGATAGGAGGTTGTGTTTTACCGATGATACAGAGAAACAGCTTCGCTCTGGATAGACCCCGCGGAATCCCATTGGTAGTATGTCTGTGTGTCTATGGAAGTCCGCTTCAGGGTAAGTGTATTTGGTCTTAACCTTAGACTTACACCGTTAATACTTGTGACAATCAATATACTTTGGTTTTGGTCGTCCAGGGCTTTAACGGGTTCTGTGTACGCCTCTTCTGGGTATATTGAGAATCGTAGTAAATTGGGTGTGATGTCAAGATGGAAGTATCACTTCAGACATATGGAGATGATGATCACGTACGATACGGAACTGGTGCTCTTATATGCTGTAGCTATCGGGATATTATGACAAAGTCATGTTTATCTGAATATAGAGACTAGTTACCAGATATCCGACATGTGTTTCGTACGGGGAAGACACATTCCCAGTCCCAGGCCTAGCATGTGACATCTGATACTAGATCGATATACACAATACTACTTATACTACACCTGACATAGATCGTATATTCCTTTAAGAATATTTCTGGAGAATTGGGTAGGCATGGCGTTTTGCTAGAAGCCAACCTTGTCTTGTAAATCGATAAAAACGTATAGTCCGGCGATCGGATTTACTGCCAACATATCCGAGGATCTCATGGGTCGCTTCCCGAAGATTCACCGATGACGTATGACTCACATTTTATTAATCTGGGATTAATCAATAGAGAGAGAAAATTAATCTGGGATTAATTACGGAGATATTTTATCTGGGATAAAATACTAATTAAAGAGAGATAACGATTAATTTGGAATTAATCGATAAAATAATATATTCAATATATTAAATGAAATTGGATTTCGACGCGGAATTAAAATCGGATTTTATTTCGGGCAAACGAGTTAATTTAGAATTAATTTATTATCGACGTGAATAGTAATTTTGTTAGGTATAATTATTTAATTAAATTTGATTTAATTACGTCGCAACGGAAAATTTGTTAATTTAGAATTAGCAAACCCGAGCCCGGGAGTGTTTGCGGGCCCACTCACATTTCGAATTCAAGTGCGGCCCACAAGTCACATCTAGCGTCAAATCATTAGTCACTTTAATTGATGTGATGTCTAGCCACTTTGAGTGATGTGATGTCTAGTCACTTTTGATGTGAATAGTGATGGTGGTGGTTGTGGGCATTTAATGAGATTTTTGGCTCCAAAATTTGGTTTGACTTTTGGAAATGATATACCAAATTTTTGTAAAGCTTTTTCATTATTAATATATTATCTAAATGTATTGGATGTGTATTGGGCATTGCAATAATTGCCGTAAATTATTTCGGAGTGAAAATATGCGAAAACGGTAAAAAACGGTGTTACTGGGTGAGTTTCGAGCTTATCGAGTAGCGGCAGCACAAAAAGTGAATTGGCACTATTCAGACAGCCCATGAACTGTCCAAGTACTATTGGGGTTTCCTGGGTAGACCCCATGTGTATTGGTTGGTCGGTTCAGTTAAAAATGCGTTTTAAATTATATTACGATAAAATATTTTAGTAAAAATTTCACGATGTTATCTAAATTAATTATGTCATTATTTGCTATCGAATAATATGTTTAGGTGAAAATTAAATGAATTATTCATATTGGATATTGAATAATTTATTTGGTAAGTTTAAAATTTTTAAACTACTATTTCGCTCGAATATTACTCTTCCGATGCGCCTGACCTTAACAAGGGGTTACGTTGAATGAACGGTTGTGGGATTTGATTGAAAAAACAAATAGGGAGTAAACATCAGTCAAATGATAAAATGTTAAGGGAATACATCGAAAGTATAAAAGAAACTCCCTCGACGAGTTCCAAAACTCAGGAATACGACCGACCCCATCCTATCCGAATATACTATCTCCTTTTACAAAGGAATATAATTTCTGCCAGTCTCACCAATCGATTATTGTCCGACCCAGCACTAGGTATTCCCTCTTTTGTCGAAGGAACAAATGGTACCTCTCTTCCTCAAACACATGCTCATTTAAGAAGTATGTGTAGAGTATGTTTTTAACACCGAACCTAATCCCCAATTCGTACACCATACATTCAACTGACAATAACACCCTCCAAATGTTAGGCCTCAACTACGACGGAGCCAGTTTATAGTGATCCAACACCTCCCAAACCAATCTGGGTATAGGAAATCTCAGTCCGTCTACAAATGAGCGCTCGTAAAACATTATATATCTAGGGATCTTGTAATCAATTCCTTCACTCGGCATGAGTAATCTCACCTCTATCGACGAGGTAAATCTATACTTTAGTTTCATTTCCCTCATTGACTGCTCCGTCACTCGACTGGTTGGGTTCCTAGTCAAAATATTGGTTGGTTCACTCGTACTTGGGGTCCTACTCGACTCTCCCAAAGACAGGTAAAATCCTTAGAGGTTTTACATCTTTAGGTATTTCTAGGGGTGGTTCGGCTATGCTCAGAATCCCAGCCTCACCCGAACACTCATACGACCAATTAAAATCAGCTTTTTCCTAATGGACTCACTGGAAGATCTAGAAGCTCCTTCAGAGGACCCACCATACATGTCTACATGAGTATCACTAGAACTCATAGCACTTTCACTTGACATATCTTTTACACGATAGTATATTCAAACCTATAAACAACTAAAATCTTCACTGTCACTACTGTTTGTGAATCAAATAGTCCTAAATTCACAAACACAGTTCTTCTTAGACTACCCAACCTTGAAAATCAAATCACCTAAATATCCAAGAATAAGATTGAATCTACCCAATGACTAGTTAAAGAAGTAAAGAACAAAGGTAAGAGCGAGGAGAATACCTTGAAGACTAGAGGAACTCTTCCAACTTGCTGAAATAAATGATGCTCTACACCTATAGAGGAATGTACTACATTGTCATCTAAGGTCTATGAGATCACTGTAAACGAAAATACGTCATTCGTTTGGAAAGAGTACGTCATTCATACGCTTTAACAGACATCTAAAGGCCCCATATGCCACAGTCGACATACATAGACCTTCATATGGTCCAATCAGCTTACGAAGTAACTCATTTCTCTCATTCGACAATAGAATACCTTTCCAAGCATCCAGCAGGTCCAATCGACCATAAGATAGTCAATCAGACATTTAAGTCCTTCATATGACATAGAGGACTTGCACTTAGCCCAAAAGATATGATCGGACCCTTGTTTCAGTGGACATCCAAGGACCACCCTTTGACTCAGCCGACAGGGTTGCCAAATGGCATGTAGAAATTACCTATTATTATCGCTAACCATGTTTGTAATTTCAGACATACATGCAATATCATATGCCTTTGTGGTTCCAACTGTCAAGAACTTTCCCCATGACTCTTGTCGAGTCAAGTTGAAGACCTGGACCTTCATCTGGTCTAGACGACATAGAAGAATCATATGGGCCTGCTTCAAGATCAGTCGCTTGGAGATTATCATAGACCTTCAACTAGTCCAGTTGACGGGAACATTCCCCATGACTCTTGTCGAGTCAAGTAGAAGACTTGAACCTTCATCTTGTCTAGATAATATAGAAGACTCACTTGGGCCTATTTCAGAACCACTCGGTTGGAGATTATCCTGGACCTTCATCGGGTCCAGTCGACGAGAATATTCCTCATGACTCTTGTCGAGTCAAGTTGAATACCGGGACCTTCATCTAGTCTGGACGACATAGAAAACTCCTATGGGTATGCTTTAAGCCAGTCAGCTGGATATTATCCTAGACCTTCATCTGGTCCAAACGATATAGAAGACTCCCCTATGCATGCTTCAGGACCAGTCGGCTGGAGATTATCATGGACCTTCATCTGGTCCAATCAATGAGAACATTCCTCATGACCCTTTTCGAGTCAAGTTGAAGACCTGGACTTTCATCTGGTCCAGACGACATAAAAGACTACTCTGGGCTTATTTTAGGACTAGTTGACTAAATATTAACCTGGACTTTCATTTGGTCCAATAGATGGGGATATTCTACATGACTCTTGTCGAGTCAAGTTGAAGACCTGGACCTTCATCTGGTCCAGACGACATAGAAAACTCATTTGGCCTGCTTTAGGACCAGTCGACTAAAGATTAACCCGAACCTTCATCTGGTCCGGTCAATGAGGACATTTCCATGACTATTGTCGAGTCAAGTTGAAGATCTGGACCTTCATCATCTAGTCTAAATGACATAAAAGACTCCCCTAAGTCGGCTTCAGGACCAGTCGGTCGGAGATTAACCTGGACCTTCATCTGGTCCAGTCGACAGAGACATTCCCCGTGACTCTTGTCGAGTCAAGTTGAAAACCTGAATCTTTATATGATCCAGACGACATAGAAGACTCCCTTGGGCCTGCTTAAGGACCAGTCAACTAGAGTTTAACCTGGACCTTCATCTAGTCTAGTCGACTGGGACATTCCCCATGACTATTATCAATCAAATTGAAGACTTTGATCTTCATCTGATCCAGACGACATAATAAACTCCCATGGGCTTGCTTCGGGACCAGTCGACTAGAGATTATCCTACACCTCATCTAGTCTAGTCAGTATCAAAGACTCACTGACCTTCATCGAGTCTGGTCGACTGAGGGTTATCCCGTATATTCATTTAATTCTCTTATAACCTTTGTTTGGTCCAAGCGATGTCAACGTCCTAATACGATCACATATTTTAATCAAACTCCGAATGACATACTCTTTTGAATACTCTCCAAGCCAATGACTCCTTGACTTAGAGAGTAAGAGATAAATTGTATGGGGTCTAATTTGGGCCAATGACCCAATTGTATTTTCATTTCAGGCCCATATACCAGTCGAAGCCCATAAGACAACCCATTGGTTTTCCAAAAAAAAAACTCCAACCGAAAAATGTCTATTCATAAATAATTACCCTTCACGTGATTATCAATTTTAGCATCGAAAAGTTAAGCATTTAACATGTTAAGGGACCCACCATCATAAATATAACATCTATTCCAACTAGAAAGTTACTCATTAGCCTATAAAATGATGCATAACTCAGAGTTATATCCATTCAAGTTTTGGCACTCATATTAGAGCTCTCAAAGCATATCATCCTTTAAATACTTGCCTATCGCCCTCACGAAAGTTTACGGAGGTCAAGGTAACCTCGAACCTTGTTCTTCTCGTATATACTGCTCATCTTCATCACTGATTTGAGCGTTAGAGTGCCAATAGCAACCACCGCACTGGTGGGTTGAAACTTTCAGCTCATTCTAACTTTGTTTTGCAGGATCGCTATTGCCTCATCATACAAATTCTCGATTGTGGACCGAATGCGAGATCCAGTGTCTACAAAAGGCAAGTTTATTATATTTCAAATATTTTTCCATTATACAAACAAATAACATAATGAGATTCTAATAAGAATGTTCTCATTTTAAAATAAAATGAAGATAAAGAAAAAAATACATAAAACATAAACTCTCAAGCACTATAGAACAAAAGACATAGCATTTAGAGTATATATTTTTTTTTAACTCAATCCTTTTTTTATTAGAATGAAGACATCCTTATTGGAATCTCAATGTATATATAACAGGTTTGGCTGCAGGCATAAGTCTTGTCTAGTCTTTTTATGGGTATTCCACACATAATGGAGATTAATCATAACTATTTGCATGCTTAAGGAAAGTGAATTGTGGCCATTTTCACCTCAATGGAGGTTGACTGTGGTCACTATTTGGCTTGGTTGTGGGTAAAATTTCAGAAAAATATTATTTTACTTATTTCATGAATCGAAAGTGGGACACTTCCTTTTTTTGGACCCAATTCCCACTTCCTCCTTTTTATGTTGGTCCCAAGGCCCTTCGGGAGCCAATCAGGACGAAAAATATTGTCAGGGGAGTATAGTTAGGGCAACACATCATCTTTTTTTTTGGATAACTGGGGTGTCCGGTCCCGCTTACGCGAACCTCGACTAATCCCCGAGACCTGTGCCCTATGCCCTCAGAAGTTTCCCAACACATATCAGGGTAAGTCGCAGGAAATGTATCTAGTGAGATTCGAACCTTGAACCTGAGAGGGAGAAAACCACTCAAGCCCAAAGCCTTTACCACTGAGGCAATCCCTTGGGATTAGGACAACACATCTATTAAAAGATAACACATATGACACATCCATGTCCGGTGTTTGTAATAATTTTCGTGTGAACGCTCGATGAAGTATATATGTATTTTCTCATTTTTCCCCCCACCGGAGAAAATATTATTTTCTCTGACGTGTGCATGTATGTAAAGTGAGAGTATAAGTAGAGGGTGTGACACTAGTACAGTTGTACTTTGCATTTGCATGCCAGCATGCAAGCTGGAATGAGGCACATGGCACACTGAATAATGAGCGTGTCAATCTCTCGCATATCACAAACAACGCAGCAACACCCGAGACGATAAGAAGAGACGCCATCATTCATCATTCATCTATACAAATACAAAACTCACAGTAAAGTTTCTTTGTTTCTTTCCTTTCTTCTTTTCAAATACGCGGCACCTCGATCTTCCACCTTGATTTGCGTGTCCAAGCCCTACCCAAATAGTACAGCTCACTCACAGTGTAGCCATCCTTGTATATATAACCAACCCATCACCCTCATTTTTCAATATACAAATACCCAAAAGAGTAAAAAAGGTAAGCGATGGCGAAACCAATAGCTTTGATATTGAGCCTTATCTTCTTGTTTATCACAGCATCTGTTAGTGGATATGATCGTTTGGTGGGTGGAAGAAGAGTGGTGAAGGATGTGAAGACAAATAAGGAAGTTCAAGAACTGGGCAAATTCTGTGTGGAGGAATTCAATCGAAGCCAGAGGCTAAACAATATATATGGACAGCTGAGATTTTCAGAGGTAATTGAGGCTCAGAAACAAGTAGTTGCTGGGATCAAATATTATTTAACGATAGAGGCCGCCACTAAAAATGGAGAGCCGCAGATTTTTGATTCGGTTGTGGTCGTCAAACCGTGGGTTCATTCTAAGGAACTGCTCCACTTTGCCCCTACAAATTTGATTTTGTGAACTGGAAAACAAAAAGGCTAGTGATTGCGGTGCTGTAGTTTAATTATCTGAGAGTTTTTCCTTGCCTTCAAATTTTTTTTTTTTTTGGTTTTAAGTTTTGTTTCTACTTGTGGGGGGTTGAATTATTATGAATATGTTTACGACGAACATGTAATCCTTATGAATAAAGAGAGAAATAATGTTAAAACTATTATGTGATGATTGTCTTTGTTTCTTCTTCCAATTATTTGCGTTTGATTTTAAGCATCAAATGATAAGGAAAGCCGCTAATGGTTGCAATGAGAAATTTAAGAACGACGACGACGACGACTACTGTTGCATTGATAACGGACCTTGTGATTCTCTGATATGGAAAAATCGAATATCTATTATTACTTATTAGAATAGAAAGAATAGAAAGTGTAAGCGTGTAAATTTTATAAAAAATCTTTATTCTCTACACTTTCTAAGCTCTCTTATCTTGGAACTTGTAACAAATTTTTGGATGTTTTGAGTTTACAATCAAAACTCTGTATTTATAGCAAAATGCGTGCGTAAATTGTCCATAAATAAATAGTGATCCTTAATTTTCCATCATTTTCAAATCTACCTAATGTTTTATTGTCTTCACTCAAAATTTCTTCAATCATAGGTGGTTCGGCTTGGTGCAAAAATGGTAGAAAGTGGCTGTTGGATATATTACAATTCTCTCCATCCGGTTGCATCTGAAACGATCATCTGACAACTATTTTAGTTATGTCTCTGTATAGCTCTAGTTTGTCCCAATTGACCATCTTTGTTGACATGTCGGTTGTGTCTCTGCACAACACACTTCACTGTTTTTCTGCACAGTATTCTTATGTTGTGTCTCTGCACAACACACTTCTGCTATGTCTCTATATAGTATACTTCATTGTGTCTGCATACTATACTTCCATATGTCTCTGCACAACACATTTCTGCTATGTCTCTGTATAGTACACTTCACTGTGTCTCTGCATGGTAATCTTCTACTATGTCTCTGCACAGTTTCGCTGCCATGTTTCTTCAACCATTTACTCCTCAGTGCCTTTTTGCCTTGTGGGAAACTCTCTGACTCCCCCTCATCATTAAGCAGAATATATTCGGATCCCGGATATCTGGTTGATGGAATCCTGCCACGCTCAGATCTTCTTGTCTGAGGTCCATTGGTTTCAGGAGGTCTGTAGTCATCCAAAACTGTAGATGATCATGTAGCATCTAGTGGAGCGGGTTGCGGCTCCCCCGCTCAACACCTTTTTTATAACTTCTAATGGAGTAGGTTGTGTCTCCTCATGCTCGACATTCTCATATGTCTCATCTAGTTCTGCTTCTAGAATTTCATGCACCTTATTTGTGGCCAATTGTGCTGGTGTTGGGTTTGGATTTATGTCGACATTGGAATTGGAAGACACATTGGGCTTTTCAATATTTTCAATTGTCCGGTCTTCAAGAAACTCTACATTATGGCTTCTAATGACCATATTTTCCTTCGGATCTCATAGTATGTATCCAAATTCTTCATCTCCATAGTCTAGAAATATACATGGAGTTGTCCTTGCATCGAGCTTCTGCCTGAGCTCGTTGGATACATGTGCAACGACTAAACAACCGAATACTCTAAAGTGAGAGTAAGAGAGATTCTTACGAGACTACACTTTCTCCGGAATCTCAGAATTCAACGGTGCAGATGGGGATCTATTGATCAGGTCTATTGATCAGTGCGAACAGTTTTCCACAGTCTTCTCCCAGAATCGATTTGGCAGCTTAACCATGTTGATCATGCTTCTGACTTTCTCCATAATAGTGTTGTTCATTCTTTCAGCGACACTATTGTGTTGTGGGGTGCATGGAACGGTCATTTCGTGTCGAATTTCGTGACTTCCGCAATAGGCATCGAACTCCCTAGAACTGTACTTGCCTCCACCGTCTGTGCGGGGGCACTTTAGCTTCTTTCATGTTTCACGTTCTACCATGACGTGGAACAACTTGAACTGATCTAGGATCTGATCCTTTATCTTCAAGAAATACACCCAGATTTTCTGAGAAGCATCATCAATGAAAGTCAGAAAATACTTGTTACCGTTACCCCGCCCAGTGAATCAACCTTCAAGGGACCATAAATATCAGAGTGCACCCGACTGAGCAACTCCGATCTTCTCGTATGAGAGAATTTAAACGAGAGTTTGTGTTGCTTACCAAACAATTAGTGGTTACAAGGACCTAGTGCAACATCCTTGGTAAGCTCCTTCTTGGTCAGGGTAGACAACCCATTCTCACTCATGAGACCGAGTGTATGGTTCCACAGATTTTGAGAAGCCTCTTTTTCAGCTACATTGAGGCTGTCTGCACAAATCTTCATATGAGTCTTTTATAATGTGCTGCAAGCATGTCCTCGGGCAACAACCATGACACATTTTATCATTCTTCATGTGTCATTTTTGAAGTGACTGTCATAGCCTACTTATCAAGGGTTATCCCCGAGAGTACATTCAGCCGAAGTTCTGGAACATGCAGGACATCCTTCAAAGTTAATGTACACCCGACATTTGTCCGCAACTAAATATCACCCATTCCTACTATCTCAGAGGAACTGATATTTCCCATCTTCACTGAACTAAAGTCTCCTACTTTGTAGTTTATGAAGAAATCTATGTGAGTAGTGACGTGGAAGGATGTTGCAGTATCTACCACCCACTCAACATCTTGGGTTGCATTGTGAAGGCATGTTTCTTGCTACAAGCATGTCCTCGGCCAGACTCTATCCTGGCCTGGAACATGCTTTCCAGTTTTATCCATATTTCGTAAGTATCTGTATCATGTGCTACATGATGGAATACACTGTGGCCGATCCACTGCCTAATCTAACCCAGAGTTCTGTTGTTGAATTTATTCAAGTCATACTCTTTAACAGATTCTGGTCTCACTCCCTTCATCTCGATAATATCGAACAGATCTTTATAGTGCAAATAATATATCATCCAAGGTCTCCAGATGGAGTAATTGGTTGTTGTCAGATTGATCATCGCACCAGAAGAGGAATCTTCCATTTTCATTTTAAGTTTTAAAATAAAAATATGACAAAATTGGGGCTGATTTTCAGAAATCGGAGGTCAACTTTGAGTCTGGAACGGTCGAAAATTATGGATTAGACACTTCGTTGGTCCAAATCCGACACTAGAGCCGATTTGTAATTATCTAAAATTTTTAGGGCTAAAATATAAATTTTAGAGACTTCAAGATGCTAAATGAAATTTACTAGGTATGCTGATGTGGCAGGTGACGTGGCTACTAACTGGATCGATTGTTGACATAGTGATGGCGTGGCTGCTGACTGGTTGCTGACGTGGAGCTAACTGTGCAATGATGTGGCTCTGACTATGCGCTAACGTGGCTGTTGATTGTGCACTACGTCAGCGTCTTCAACCTTCAGACGCGCGTGCAGCAATTGGCGGAGCGTGGGTGTCTTTTGATCAACACGTGTAGGCTCCCTGAACCTCCGTTCAATCACTAAAAATTACCATTGTGCTCGTCTCGACGTGAACAAGCTGATGGTATGCTCAAAATTGATTTTTGAAATTATCACGAATCCCAAATTTTCCGAACCGAGTTTCGTTCTTCGATTTTACGACCTCAATGTATAACCAAAGCTCTGATACCACTTATTGTGATTCTCTAATCAATATAGAGTTTTTTTTAATCGAATCTCTATTACTTACAAGAATAAAATTACAAAGTGTTTAAACTTTACAAAAAAACCTTTACTCTCTATACTCTCCAAGCTCTCTTGCCACGAAACTTGCAATTTTTGGGGTGCTTTGAACTTACAACCACGCTATGTATTTATAGCAAAATACATGCTCAAATTGTCAACAAATGAATGGTGATTGATAAGTGGAAAATATATTAACATTTACCGCCCCTCTTATTTAATATTTTGTAAGTTTCTCGAGTCTTATGAGCATTTTGATGTGTTTTTAGTTATTTTGCAGATATAAATAGCATCGGGACTTAATGGAATCAACTCGGGACTAAAACGAGGATATTTTGAAGAATTAAGGGCACAAATGGAATTTATAAGAGCGTCGCGACGCATTAGACATTGCGAGTCGTGACGCTGGATCAATTATGTGCCGAAAGTGTATTAGTAGTGAATGACGCTTTGACAATTGGCGCGTCGCGATGTTGGAGCACTTGTGCGTCGCGACGCTGGCCAGTTTTGTTGTCTATATATAGCAGGCTAAATTAGATGAAATTCTCATGTTTTCATCTAGAGATTATCTGGAAAACTTAGCAGAGAGTATCTTGTGTGTTTATTTTTGAGCTTTTTTGTATTTTCTTTTTACTTCAGTAATAAAATTTTCTACATTTTTATTCAAAGCATAAGTAGGTAACTTCTTTTTGCTGGGGTAAAAGGAGAAGCTTTTAATATGATAATTTAGTTCATCTCACTTATATATAATGCATAAATTGTAATCTAATACATAATCTAGATTAATTATTGATAAATATTATTATCGCTTATTTGACTGGTTTTATATATTAGACATAGATGAATACCGTCTATATGGCTGGTTTTATGGACAAATGACACTCACCGCCTTTATAGCTGGTTTTACATGTTTTGACATAATTAAATTAATTGGGTAACAATGACAATTTATATATTATAAAAAATGAGAATTCAATATTTGAAATATTAAAATGGATCCCCTAACTCCAGCATTTTATTTTATTTTAAATTAAAAGTCTTTAATCATTTTATGATGTTTTGTTTTATTATCTATTTAGTAATCTTTAAGTATGTGTTGTAACTAAATACATTATCCAGGGTTGTGATGAAAACCAAGGTTGATGATTTTATAAGTTGAATTATCTTATGTCTTGTGTGATGTTTTGGCTTATTTATTGAATCTAGACCTTAATGCTTTTGTTGATTGATCACTAATAAGATTGATTTGGTAAACTTAGATGAACTTGACAAAGGGATTTTAGGTTTAGCCTTAGATTTAATAACACACAGTCTCACTGTAGGGTTTTCCCTCTAGGATAGAAATATACTTATAGAGCGGGTGTAACCACAATTGGAACTTAAACTTAATGAATTTGGGGTTTCTTAGTTAACATATACATATAGTTAATTAAGTAACTTTGAATATTTACATTTGACCATCGAAAGAGGCTTGTGGATACATTTGTGTTCCAAGTTACTAAGTATAAGGTAATCAACTCATCATTAGATGAATATTAGGAGGATTCACAACCCTGGATATCTTCATATCATTGATTAATTTTGGAAACTACCTTTGTTTTTTAAAATTTATTTTAGATAAAATCATCATCCAACCAACAATCAATTTCAATTAGATACTTGTATAATTTTAGTTTAATAATTAATAACATAAGTAATAAGTCCTCGTGGGATCGATACATTTTAACTATTTGAGCGATACGTGCGCTTGCGTAACATGTGTTTATCGCGATCAAGTTTTTGGCGTCGTTGTCGGGGACTTATTTTTCTTATATTATTAATTTTAAGGTTAGATATTTTACTTGTGTCTAAGGATTTTACTTATTTTTATTTTTTCTTGTGTTTCAGGTTCTCAGACACTACATGATAAGAAACATAAGCTTTGAATCCCATCCACTTGACCCAGTAATTGAAAGAACTCTCAGACAGTTAAGAAGGGAAAGGCGAGAAGACCAACAAGCACTGGTCGATATGAACAATCAAAAACCAGAACCTTTGCAAGCAGCACCACCAATTCCCAACCGAGATAGAACGATTCTGGTGGTTGACAGCTTCATATCATGCATTATTCTTCCACCTCTACCTGTAAACACCCGTGACATCAAGACATGCATTCACATGATACAGCAGTTAGTCCAATATCGGGGAAGCGCAATTGAAGACCCCAATGCACACATCAACAACTTCCTGTAAGTTTGTGGCACATTCAACTATAACAGAGGGGCAGATGAAGCAATGCGTTTGCGTGTATTCCCATACTCCTTGAAAGATAAAGCTAAAGGCTGGCTCCATTCACTGCCAGCAGGTTTATAAACAACTTGGAATAACTTTTGCCACCAAGTTCCTTGCCAAATACTTCCCCTAGTCAGAACAGCGAAGTTGAGAAAACGACATCACATTTTTTATGCAACACAACTTAGAATCCATCTGTGAGGTATGAGAAAGATATGAGGAACTGCTCTGAAAATATCCCCACCATTAGATTGCAAAGTGGTTGCAATTCCAAACTTTCTATAAGGGCTTATTGGATTGATGAATACCACAGTAGATACCGCTGCTAGAGGTGCATTAATGGGGAAATGAGAAGATCAAGCTTAGATTTAATAAAAGAAATGGCTAACAACAATTCATTGTGGCCGACAGAGAGGAGTATGACTCATCGAGTAGCAGGAATCCATGAAATAGGGGCTAACACAGCTGTAAATGCCAAACTAGACCAAATCTGTAAATGCTTGGAAATTTTTAGCATGTAAGTTATGCACAATGTTGGAACTACAAGTGCACCATATAGAGGAGAGCTAGAAGCAGAATCTCACAACCCACATGATGAGTCTATGTACAACATCAGTAATTTTAATAAACAAGGAAACAATTCTTACTCCAATACTTATAACCCATGATAAAGGAATCATCCCAACTTTACATGGAACAATACTTATGGGCAAGGACCGCATGAAATAAAAAATTATCCCCATGGATTCCAACAGCAGAATAAAGGACAATGGTATGAAAAAAAGCCATGAATAGAAGATTTGCTTGCCGAGATGCTCAAAAAATAAGAAGCCAAATACAACGCTATGTTTCAAATACGACTCTTTGAAGACACTGGAGAATCAATTGGGACAACTGGCCAATACTCAGGGCTATAGACCGCCAGGCACCCTTCCTAATGACACAGAACCAAATCCAAAGAATAGATGGAATGAGCAATGCCAAGCTATCACCTTGAAGAGTGGCACTAAAATTAAAAAAGATGTTGGAGTCAAAGCACCTAATGAGGAAGTTTCAAAATAGAGAAATGAAGAAGATCCGAAGATAGAAGATAATGAGTAAAGAGAAAATGATCTAGAAAGATTCACTGCACCACCAGCTTTTCTGCAGCGTCTCCAGAAACTCAAGCTAGACAAGCAATTCCCTCGATTCTTGGAGATTTTCAAAAAGTTGCACATCAATATTCCATTTGCAGAAGCAACAAATGCCCAGTTATGACAAATTCATGAATGATGTTCTATCAAGAAAGCGAAAATTGGGTGATTTCGAAACTGTAGCACTTACAGAAGAATGCAGCGCCATCATTCAAAGGAAACTCCTTCTAAAATTGAAGGATCCTAGCAGTTTCACCATCCCTTGCACCATAGGAAACCATTATTTTAGTAATGCTTTATGTGATTTGGGTGCTAGTATTAATTTGATTCTTTTATCTGTCTACAGGAAATTGCATCTTAGAGAAGCAAAGCCCACCACAGTCACTCTACAACTTGCTGATAGATCACTCCCATATCCAATAGGAGTAGTGGAAGATGTACTTGTCAAGGTGGAAAAATTCTTTTTCCCAGTAGATTTTATTGTGTTGGACATGAAGGAAGATAAAAAGATGCCCATCATCCTTGGGAGAGCATTCTTAGCAACTGGTCGAACCATCATAGATGTGCAAAAAGGTGAGTTTACCATGAGGGTGCAAGACCAGGAAGTAACATTCAATGTGTTTAAAGCCATGAAATTTCCAAATGACGAAGGAGATGAGGAATGCTTTAGACTTACATAGTAGATAGTGTCATCCAGAACACAGATGCAATGTAATCTTTAACTGACAAACTTGAAGCATGCATCACCAACATATCAGATAATAATTAGATGAGGAGATTCTGGAATGTATAAACTATCTCAATGCAGCCCCTTGATTCAGATCGACACACCGCAGGTATAAGATTGGAACTACCGATAAAGGATGAGTCAAACCCTCGATAGAAGAACTTCCACAGTTGGAACTAAAGCCACTTCCAAGCAATCTCAGGTATGCATACTTAGAGGAATCTTCTACATTACCTGTTATTATTTCATCATATTTAACTTGGGTGCATGAGGATAAATTTCTAAGAGTGCTATGTGAGCATGATAGAGCTATTGGCTGGACTATAGAAGGCATACGATGCATCAATCCATCATTTTACATGCACAAAATCTTGATGAATGATGAATACACAGCTATAGTGGAACATCAACGAGGCTGAATCCAATCATAAAGGAAGTAATGAAGAAAGAAATTATCAAATGGTTGGATGCAGGCATTATCTAATTCATCTCTGACAGCTCTTGGGTAAGCCCTATGCAGTGTATACCCAAGAAAGAATGAATAGTTGTAGTCACCAATGAGAAGAATAAGCTAATTCTGACAAGAATAGTGACCGGTTGGGGAGTGTGCATGGACTACAAGAAGCTGAATAAAGCCACACAGAATGATCATTCCCCACTATCATTCATTGACAATATGCTAGATAGATTGACATGGCCTCATTACTACTACTTCCTAGATGGCTACTCAAGATACAATCAGATCTCCATCGCCCCCAAAGATCAAGAGAAAACTACTTTCACATGCCCGTATGGTACCTTCGTATTTCACAAGATACTATTTGGGCTCTGTAATGCCCTTGTCAATTTTCAACGATGCATGATGGTCATCTTTTCAGACATGCCAGAATAAAGCATAGAAGTCTTCATGGATGATTTTTCAATGTTCGGGGATTCGTTCGATCAATGCTTGTAAAATTTGGGAAAGGTTTTACTAAATGTGAATACTAATCTGGTATTGAATTGGGAGAAATACCACTTCATGGTGTATGAAGGAATTGTATTGGGACATCGGATCTCTCATAAGGAATTAAGGTTGATAAAGCAAATATTGAGATGATAGAGAAAACTGCCGTCCACCATCATCCGTCAAAGGAATTCGATGTTTTCTTGGGCACACAGGTTTTACAGAAGATCATCAAAGATTTCTCCAAAATTGCCAACCATTATACAATCTACTTGAGAAAGACGTGTCATTCCATTTCACCAAAGAATGCCACCATGTTTATGAAATCTTGAAATAAAAGTTAGTCTCTGCTCCTATCATAGTAGTCGGCGCTTCGCTTTGAAGTAATGTGTGATGCGAGTGATTTTATAGTGGGTGTAGTTTGGGATAACGTAAGGTGAAAGTTTTTCATCCATTTATTACGCCAATAAAACCTTGAACGAGGCACAACTTAACTACACAACAATTGAAAAAGAGTTGCTACAACAGTATTTACTTTTGACAAATTCCGCTCTATTTGTTGGGTCCCAAGATAGTAGTATACACAGATCATTCAGCCATCAAATATCTGATAGCAAAGAAAGATTCCAAGCCTAGATTTATCCATTAGGTGCTTCTACTATAGAATTTGATGTCGAGATCTGCGATATGAAGGGGATAAATCATCTGTCGAGGCTTGAAAATAGAGGTACAACTGGCAGTGAGCTGATAATAAATAAAACATTCCCAGATGAGCAACTATTTGCCATTAGGCATCAGGAAATCCCATGGTATGCTGACAAAGTGAACTACATAGTATCGGGAAAATAGCCACTGGAATGGACACATCAGAAAATGAATAATTTTTCAATGAAGTCAAGCACTATATTTGGGACGAACCATACCTATTCAAGCGATGTGATGATCATTTATTGTGATGTTGTGTACCAAAAGAAGAGGTCAATAGCGTCTTACAACATTATCATTCATCTGCATATAACGCACACTTCAACGGAGATAAGACCGCAGCTAAAGTGCTGCAATCAGATTTATTTTGGTCCATCTTATTTAACGATGCTTACATATCTATTCTTCAATGTGGTAGGTGCCAGAGGACAGGAAATATCTCAAGAATGAATAAAGGACCTCTCCAAAGCATCATTGAAGTTGAAATATTTGATGTATGGGGGGATCAACTTCATGGGACCATTTGTCATATCATATGGAAACATGTACATTCTGATTGCAGTAAACTACGTCTCCAAGTGGGTGGAAGTAACAGCACTGTCATCAAATGACTCCAAAGTGGTATTACGATTCCTTAAGAGAAATATTTTCATTCACTTTGGAACACCTCGAGCAATCATCAGTGATGGTGGCACATATTTCTGTAATAAGTACTTCGATGCACTCTTAGCCAAATATGGAGTTACTCATAAAGTTGTTACTGCGTACCAACAATAAATAAGTGATCAAATCGAAGTCTCTAATAGAGAAATCAAAAGAATCCTGGAGCAATTCGTTGGTTCAACAAGGAAGGATTGGTACATAAAATTAGATGTGCATTATGGGCGTACATGAAAGCTTATAATACACCCATTGGAATGTCCCCAGATCGACCGGTGTTCAGAAAAGCATGCCATATGTCTGTGGAGCTTGAGCATAAAGCATATTGGGCACTGACAAAGTTGAATTTTGATCTTCAAGCAACATGGGAGAAACGACTCTTCCAATTGAATGAATTAGAGGAATTTCTCCTCCGTGCTTATAAGAATGCCAAACCTTACAAAGAAAAAATCAAGAAATGGCATGATCAGAAAGTAATGCACAGATAATTGGAACCAGGGCAGCAGATGTTATTATACAACTCAAAGTTAAGACTCTTCCCTGGAAAGCTGAAATCACGGTGGTTATGTCCATTTATGATCACCTAAGTGTCACCATATGAAGCAGTTGAGCTACGAGACGAGACCCCAACTCTAAAAACACATTCAAGATCAATAATCAACATGTCAAGCACTATTGGGGAGAACCCATCGAGCGTCAAAAAGAAAATGTCACACTGGCCGATCTAGCCTAACATTTTGGGCAGTCATGTCTGGCTGAAGATGTTAAACTTAGCACTAATATGGAGGTAACCCACGCAATGTGTGTTTAATTTGTTGTTTTATTTTTGTAGGAAAAATCACAGACATAAGACATAAAGTATGGATGAAATTCTCGCAAAACTTCACAAATTCTCTCCCTCAAAATTCTCTAATGAAAATTTACAAAGCACGAATCGAAAGAATGAGGCTTGTTATGATCCACGGTATTCCTAGTGATAATCAGTGGGTAATTGAAGCACGAGTTCGCTTGGCAGATGAGTCATTTGACTCTTTCATTTCATACAGGCCTGGTTTAAGGAAAGGCACTTATGCTAAGAAATGAAGAGCTAAGCAATTAGGTGTGTTGATAGGGATTTCGGAAACAGAGGTAATCGAACAAATTGGTGAGGGCAGAGATGGATTTCCCTTTTTAGTGAGTGTAAGATGTTCGGAGGTATTAGTTAGTTCTTCAGACAGTAAGAGAGTCTGGACATTATTTCCCGGACCTGGCCGACCAGAGGACACAACGAGGTGCAAACTTCAAAGGCCGACAACATCAAAGCTGAGGCCGACCACCTTAGTCTAGTAGCTCGGTTTAGGGTTATCTTACCTTCTGGAACAAGTTGGTGAGTTCAGATATTCCGGGTCAGGTCGGAACAGTTTGGGTAGTTCGGTAAGTTTATTGGTCTACCTCTTAGTAACCGACGAGTGACCAGGATAGTTTAGACTTTTTCTTCCGAAATCTATTTTCGTATTAGAGATCTTACAGGCTGTCATCATTAATGATAAAGTATGACAGTGTACTTTTATGGCATGATGTGACAGGAAATCAGATGGCAGATTCAGCTTTCAGCGAGGCAGCCGAGGTAGAAAGCTTGTCAAATCTCTGGAAACCTGTGGTGCTGACGTCAAAAAGATATAGGAACAGTGTCTTGTATTCGTTAGTATATAAGGGACGTTAAATTCATTTGTATGGGTTGTGGAAATTTTTATTTGAGCATTACTTGTAAGAAATAATAGAAAATGAGCAACCAGATCGGATTCCCTTAGATCACGTTTGTAAACTGGTCAGCCGAGCTCGGTTTAGTAATAAAAACAACACTCTATTTTATGCTCGTGGACGTAGGTTGGACTTGTTCCGCCCAACCATGTTAAAACTCTTTTGTCAATTTTTGTGTTCTCTTTATCTTTTGCTATATTTACTTTTGGTCTCCCATAACCAAACAAATTCAAGGTTGAGGGAGGATTGTCTCAGAAGGGTTATTTCAAAACTGCCCTTGGGGAAAAAATCACCCATCAACAGTTGGTGCCGTTTGTGAGAAATTGAATAAAAAGTAGCTAGCGTGGTAGGACGATAGCGGAAGATGGGAACCACATATCATCGGAGAGTTCGACAACAGAATAGCTGGGAAAGATGGAGGAAATCATGAGAAATGACATGTATGAGAATCACACTCTCATGAAGTCCATGTTGGAGAAGCTGGAAAAGTGAGTAATGAAAGAGTGAGGCTGGTCCGAGTCAGAGGAGAAACGAGATAACAAAAGAAAAAAGAGTGGTAGACCTAAGTGGAGATGATGAAACCGGGAGGAAGGATCCCCAGAAGGTGAGGTCGGTTGTGATAGTGAGAGCCTTACGGGCGAAAAGAATGCGGGAAGAATGAGAGGAGAGGCGGACTCCAGATTCCTCCAGTAATAGCCCACGCTATAAGAGAGGGAAGATAGAAGACACAGTGGAGGGGATCAAGAGGCATCTAGTCACGGAACACGTCGCGCTCGAAGTGGCAGGCGTGAAGAAGTTCGCGAGAGACAACGTGAGGCCACTAACAACCATATGAAAGCTTGGTTTAGAAAGGAAATGAAAAAGTGGGAAGATAACTTAAAGTCAGATAAAGAAGATAGTCGGGATGGGGAGGCAGTATCTCCCTTTACAGAAGAAATCTTGTTAGCAGAATTTCCTAGGTGATTCACCATGCCGTCTATGAGCTCCAACAGGGGTCATACCAAGCCTAAATCCCACATTGAAAGTTTTTTTTGCTGATGGAGGACCAAGGAATGGTGGGAGAGGCCATATGTAGATTGTTCTCTTTAACCCTGAGTGGGCCTGTAATTTTATGGTTTAGAAGTTTGACTCCTAGAAGTATCAGCAGTTTCTCTCAACTCAGAAAGTCTTTCATCAGACATTTCAAAGAACCGTGTATCCCAAAGAAGAAAGTAGAAGAGTTAAGGTTGATGAAGCAGGGGGGTGATAAGCCCCTAAAGATTTTTATTGAAAGATACCACAATTTAGTGCTCGAGGTCGGGCATACGAGCCATCAGAGGCGCTGGAAAGTCTCAAGGGGCCCTTAAGGTAGGAAAGTTATGGACTCACACATCTCAGATTATGCCACGGCCCTGGATTTAGCCAGAAAGTTTATGTTAATGGAAGAAGAAGAGAATGTCGCACGGGGGGGATTCAAAAAGAAAGAATGGTGAGGCCGGAGTTACCACGGGGGCCGGACAGAGAGTTGAGAAAGCCACATATGAGACAAAGGGAGTTCAGAACTATGCCTCCTAGCAATGCACCACATGAGTGGAGGGTTCAGGCGTAAGTAAATTATGTGGCCAAAGGGCCAGGGTAAACACCTTTGAATAAATCGTTAGCTCAGATCGTCAAGGAAATCTAAGGTAGAGGCCTCTTGGTGGAGCCGGATCTGAGGAAATTCCGGTGGAAAGAAGATGAGAATCATATTGTTGTGCATCATAACTGAGAGGACATCATGGCGGAAGGTGTTGGTTTTATTCTAGGTCCCAAGATCATCAAACAAGCATGAAGATGTGTGAAATACATATCAAAGAAGTTGCGGAATACTTACATTGATCGGTTGAGACGAAACAACGAACAAAACTTCAAGTTTTTGGTCCTTCAAAGTGCGCCCAAACAGTGCAGTCCACTGCTCAAAAATTTCAGTTTTGAGTCTTCAAGAATCCAAGATTTGAGCTCCAATCTTCGTCAAACGATTCCGGCTCGTGGGTGGGTTTCCCTAACACCTTCGTATAACTCTCGGTGTGCTAGCACTTGGATTTTGCCACAAAACATGCCCAAGGCCATCATCATTCACGCCCAAGCAGTGCAGTCCACTGCCTTTGGGCGTGAACTAGGTAGAAGAAAGAGAGATGGATTTGTGATTTTAGGTTAAGGGAAAAGTGTAAAACATTTCATTTATATATTTTCCAAAATTACTAAAATGTTTTACCATTTATTTTCTTTTCCAAAAAGAAATAAACAAATGTAATAATGTTTTTTTAAATCATTTTACCCTTGGTAAAAGGTGAAAAGGAAAAGCATTTCACTTTTCCAAAAAGTCAAAATCTTTTCCCCCCAAAATTTCCCTCCAAAATTTTCAAAGTCAAAGTTACTTTTCCAAAAGGTCATGACTTGCGATGTGATTTGCGATGCGACTTACGGCACGTGATTCAAAATCGACGTAACTTTGCAAACACATTCCGAGCTCGGTTTCGATAATTCTAAATTAACGATTTTCTCGATGCCTCGTTAATAAATCCAATTTACTAATCACGTCGCTCGAGAATTAATTCTAAATTAATTCAAGTGCCCGAATTAAAATCTAATTTTAATTCCTAATCGAAATCCAATTTCGTTTAATATATCGAATATATTATTTATCGATTAATTCCAAATTAATCGTTCTCTCTCTTTAAATTGATATTTTATCCTAGATAAAATATCTCCGTAATCCCAGATTAATTTTCTCTCTCTTCAAATTAATCCCAGATTAATATATAATGCGAGTCATACGTCATCGGTGTATCATTGGGAAGCGACCCATGAGATCTCCGGATATGTTGGCAGTAAATCGGTCGTCGGACTATCCGAACACGTAAGTACCAAGTATTACGTTTTACCAATTTACAAGACAAGGTTGGCCTCTAGCAAAGCGCCATGCCTATTCTCCGGAAATATCCTTACAGGAATATGTGATCTATATCAGGCGTAGTATACGTAGTATTGCGTATTTCGATCCAGTATCGGATGATCACGTGCTAGGCCTGGGGCTGGATATGTGTCTGCCCCGTACGAAGCACATGTCGGATGTCTGGTAACTAGTCTCTATAATCGGATATACATGACCGAGTCATAATATCCCGATAGCCGCGCAGCATATAAGAGCACTAATACCGTATCCTACGTGACCATCTTCTCCATATGACTGGAGTGACACTTCCGTCTTGACATCACACCCAATACACTACGATTCTCAATATACCCAGCATCGGCGTACACAGAACCTGTTAAAGCCCTGGACGACCTCAACTAAAGTACATTGATTGTCGCAAGTATTAGCGGTGCAAGTCTCAGGTTAAGACCAAATACACCTACCCTGATTGCAGACTCCCATAGACACAAGGTCATACTACCAATGGGATTCTGCGGTGGTCTAATCCAGAGCGAAGCTGTTTCCCGTACCATCGGTGAAACACAACCTCCTATTACACTTGCCTGAGTATCCTATACCCAGATATACGAGAACTATGCCGTTATGTCTCACATAACACGCACAAGTGTAATACTAGTCTTTTACGCATCTATCGATGTCCAATCTCGACAATGCTCTGACTAGGGATGTTTAATGATTTATCCTTCGTTGATTGATACTGTCTCATATCATTCTCAATCTAGGAACAAATCATAAGGACCTCCCATCATTTATATATCTAAGGTGATCTAATCACAAATGATAGAGTGCAATCTCCTTTGTTACATAGTTAATTTGTACAACAACACTATGATCTGTACAAATAGTGACGCTATGGGTCATAACTGTCCAACAATCTCCCACTTGGCCTTTAGCCAGTCACTCGAGTGCTAACACCCGAACTATGTACGGTTGGCTCAAATTGCTGAGAAAAGCTTTCGTCAGCGGATTTGCATAATTATCGTCTGATGCGATTTATACGATCATCACATCGCCACGATGTATGATCCGAACGAATCAGATGAATAGTCGAAGTATGTATCTGGATCGTTGATGAGACCATTAATTCTTTAGCCTGTGCTGACGCCCAGCTCAGCCGCTAACAGAACTATATCTAATCCAATTAGATTTATTTATTGACCCAGATGGCTTCTATTGCTGCCTCAGCTGCAGCAATAATCCGCATTTGTTATTTATTCGGTAACAGTATCTTGCTTGGAAGATTTCCAGCTCACTGTACCGTTATTCAAACTGTATAGTACCGTTTGCGACTTTTAGTCGTTTTATCGGTTTGGAAACTTGCAGTAGTGATCCCAGTCACTTCAAGTTCTCCTTCTCCACAGATTAAGACAGCATCCTTAGATCTCTAAGATTCTAACGGATGTTCTTAACATCAATCAAGTGACTATCACTTGGATTGGCCTGATTGTGAATCCATATGCTCAAAGCGTATGAGACACCAGGTCGCGTACATTTTAATGTACAATTTCCCAGAGAGTTTTAACAACTTAAATCTATCCTAGTAGATCTTTATTCCCAGAATAAAGGTTGTTTCTCCCGAGAATTCTACGGAGAATTTTCTCTTGAAAGCCAAGCTTTCACCGATTATTTTATGGGAATATCATTTCCAAGAAATGAATATATATTACATTATCATTATTTTAAGGACAGCCACTGTCTGTGCGCTCCCACTAACCCTCTCATATACACAAGAATCATTCTGTTTTGAATCAAATCATTGACTATCATGATTACATCAAAACAATAGTTCCAAGAACTTTATGCTTGCTTCAACCCAAACATGGATCGAACAACACGCAAACCTAGTTTGCTGGTTTAGTACGACAAAATCGTCAGGATGTTATAAACATCCTCCAAAAGGTTCCTTTTAAGGAAAGCGATTTTGACCTTTAACTGACACATTTCATAAATGAAACGTGCAGCTACAGCAAGCATTATCCAAATGGATTTACCGTGGCAACAGGTAAAAGGTTGAACCGTAATCAACACAATGTTGATAACGATACCTTTCCGCTACAAGCCTAGCTTTGTACGTTGGTATGTTGCCTTCCATGTATGTCTTCCTTGAAGACTTATACAGTACCTATAGGCACAATGCCTTATGGTACATCAACTAGTATTTTAACATAGTTGTTTTACATGGAATCCATTTCGGACTCATGGCACTTTGCCATAAAAGGGAGTCGATACCTTGTATCACTTCCTCATACGTAGTTGGGTCTTCCTCAATAAGATTGACATCTTTATGAGGTGAGATCAGAAACCCATACCCTAGGTTGTTTTCTGACTCTCTCCGATCTACGCGGTTCTTGTGTATACGAAGATTAATGGTATATGTTCATCCTTGATGAACAGTTGTGTTCCATTAAGGACTTCATGCCTTGAACAGTATTACTCCGATTTTCATCGAGTTTTACTGTCCTCCCACTTACCACTGCATATCGGTATTCCTCTAAGGAAGACCGCATGGTGAGCAACAATTACAATTGTTCTCCAGTGAGTTGTATAAGTACTATACTTATGGTTTTCCCTAGGATAACCTACATTTGGCACTTATCCGATTTAGGTTTTAGTTTGGCATCATCCAAACATATGCCCAGCATACCCAAATCTACAGGAATGAGAAACCCAGTTTCTTTCCCGTTCATATCAATATGAATTCTGTCATATTGATTTCATGGAACCTTATTCTAAATAAGTTTTGCACTGTTAATGCATATCCGTTGAAGGAAATGGTAGCTCAGAGCGACTCATGATAAACCTTATCATGTCCAACAAAATTCGGTTTCTCCGTACGGACACACCGTCAAACTGACGTGTCTCGGGAGGAGTCCTCATTTGAAAGAATACTATACTCTTTCAAGTATATGTGAAACTTATTGCTTAAGTATTTTCCATTTCGGTCTTACCGTGACGGTTTAATACTTTAGCCGATCTGTTTGTCTACTTCGTGTCGAAACTTTAAAAGTTTCTGATTTGTGTTCTTCAAAAGTAACACATAACCATAACGTGATGCCACACCCGTTAAGGTCACGAAATATTCATATCCACATCTAGCCTAGCTAGATATGGGCCCACTAACTTCACTATGAATAGGGCTTACAGATCGATGGCATTTATCACTATTACCAAGTAAATAGTATTTTAGGTACTTTACCTAAAGAACTAGATTCGTAGACTTTATTTGAATAATCAAATCAGTCCTAGTACCCACTCTTCAAAAGTGTGGATATACGAGTCTTGTTTATTGTGTCCTAGACAACAATGCCACATTTAAGTCTCTTCTGATCAAATCAGTTAGAGCTATTTATTTGTCATATTAATGTTTGAGATTTATTTATATTCAAAATATAAATACTGTTATTCACATCTAATGTGTTTATCTCAATGTCATCTTTATATAATGAAACACTTTAGTGTTCTAGAATATAAAGGTTTATCCACAATGGATTAAACACTGATATAGAGATAATGTTTCTAGTCTAACTAGTTACATTATAACAGTTTCCTAATTTAAGTACATACCCGAAGGTAGTTCCTAAATTTAGGTATCTATGGTCGAAACAGCGACTTTCGTCCCGTTTCCGATTCGCAGATTAACCTCAGCTTGAAGTCAGTATCCTGCTCACAGCAGATTCTGAACATCAATACATATATTTTATGTACCACACTAAGTATTTAAAATCCAATTTCAATACTAGTAGTGAACATAATAATGACGAATATATTTAAAGTCAGAGCCTTGCTCTTTCTTTAATTCCTTCATGTCTGCCATATCCAAACGGCAGTCATTTTGGGATATGTTCTTTATCTTCCCAGAAGATCATAATGATTTTGCCTTTACCTTTTTCAATATTTCAGAAGCCTTCGGCCAAGCCTTGGTTTCTAGAATATTGAAGTAAGGTGCGCCTTGCGCTATTAGCCTAATTGTAAAGTTTGACTTTATCTCCTTGAGAATAGTCATTAATTCTCCAAGAGTTATTAATTGCAATTTTAATACTTCTTAAATCTAAACATAGATTTATGACAAGTATGGTGGATTAAGCACTAAAGTTATCATCACATAAATCTTCCAAAGATTATGCTCTACTATTTGCTTAATTCTGGGCTTAGGCTTAACAAGTTATTTTCAAATAAAGTAACTTATTATTTATTTCCAGGACTATCCTGAAATTATTCCCAATTTGAAAATTAAACCATTTAAACATTTTAATCCAAGATTATGTTTTAAATGTCCAATCTTTCAATATATCTTGATTTTAATAGTCCAACTATTTAATCAATAATTAAGGTACTAATATTATAATGATTAAAATCAATTATATTGATTACTATAATCCAATTATAAAATCAACTATAATTGAATAGTTTGAATATATAGTCCAACTATTTAATAAAACACGATTTAAATATTAGTCTAACTGACATTTAAATCATAACGACGAATGATATTTGATTGAGCGCGTATGGCAAGTAATTGAACGAGTATTGCAAATTCAATTCTTGCCTCCCACTATTTTTCGGCGAGCCTCTAACCCTCTGTCGAGTACTCGGGAAACCGCGTTTCCTAGTGGGCTAGGATCCCGTTAAATAACACACAATCTTGACTTTGGCCAACAAATTGTATGATATTTAACTAGGTAGATCTCTAAGATCAATTGGATCCAATCCAATTCCTAGATCCAGTAGGCGGATATCCAAATCCTTAACATATATCTTATATATGCCAATACATCCAATGTATTGCCTAACCTTTTTCCTCTGAATCAACTAAGCCTTGGCTTTGGCACAACAAGCTTAATGATCCCAGTCAAGCGCGACCCATTGACCATGGAAAGCTTCGTAATCAATGTCGATGGACAAGAAGTGGTCTTGACTTTGGCCAACAAACCACAACTTGGACAAGACACCAATATAGAACAAAACTCTCGTGATTCAAACACATCTTCGACGGACAAAGGGCTTGACTTTGGCCAACAACCCAATGCCAATCTCGGATCTTGAGTATGAATCACTCAATGGAAGGAAAAACGCATGATATTTGATGAGGGTTTTTCGCGTGCAAATTGGCTACCAATTTATTATCTTTGTTAAGGTCTCATCATCATACACCCTTAAACATGCATTCTAAATACATAATAAAGCGCATATGAAAATAAACAATAATGATATGCGGATGGATACTTAACACATTGATCCTAGATCAAATCTCTCTTTATCTCTCTCATAACTAGCACTTGTATTACTTCTACCCGTTACACTACACTTCTAAAGAAACCTCATATACATTGAGGGGAATAGATGAGAAGAGAATACAAATAGAATAGAGGTGATAAGGCTGGACACGCAGGTCCAATTTAATAAATCGAATTTATTACAACAATTTCCAAAATTGCCCCCACCCGACTAATATCCATCCGATATACACTATTCATTCATCACAACCAAGTATTCACACAAGCATGTTATCAATCAATCTAATCAAATTAATTAATCTGATAATTAGTGATCATCCAATGTTCAAACAACGATTTGATTTTGATCGAGTCAAACTCGTTTTGCGAATAAGTACTCAAAGTACGAATTCTCGAATTAAATTAAACTACGTCATTAAATCCAATTTAATATGCATTCAATTCTAATTCGTTATTTAATTCCAAATTAAATATTACACTTTAATAATAAACCTTTTACGACTTAAATTCCAAATTTAATCGCAACGCGTCTCAAAGACCGATTAACGTCCAACGTCAATTCAATTAAAGTCCAATGGGCTTTTAATTGATTTCTTAAGGCGTGGACTTTTGGTCAACTCGGGTCAAACCGAATAACCAAAATCCAATCCGGGATTTACCCCATAAGCCCATAAATCAATCTTGGCCCATTAGGCCCAATTAAACTTTAAAGGTTCATTAAATCGCATTTGGGCTTTATGGAAGCGGTTTTGGGCCCAATTGGATCCAATCCAATTTGCCTAAACCTAACTTTGTACAACAAAGCCCAACAAGCCCAATGACAACTTTAAAAGCCAAAATCCAATTTCAAGGCCCAATTAATTAAATACAAAAATCCAATTTCACATTCAATTAACCTAAAGTGTATTACATGATTAATTACCCAAATTAACATTTCTAAAACATTAATTTTACAATTAATCATGCACAATTTCATTATCACATGCCCACACATTTAATGAAAAATCAAACCCATTTTCATGCTTCAAAGTCTTGGCAATTTGGGGATTTTATGTCCGATTCAAATTCAATCCAATCAATTACACAATCGACATTAAATCATATACCCAAATGATTTCCAATTCATCTAATGAACAAAAAATCAAAATTCCAAGACAATTAGGACTTATCAAATTCGGCCACCATAAGCAAATTGGGGAAAAATGATCCAATCACATTTTCATGAAATTGATCCAATCAATCTTCAATTCAACCATATTTAAGCATACTTAATCATCCAATTTCATAAAATCATGCTCAAATTCAAAATACCCAATTTATCATTTTAGGCCAACTTTAATATTTGGGGAAAAATGTTTCAACATTAATTCATGAAATTGATCTAATCAATATTCAATTAAACATGTATTAAGCATACTTAAACATCCAATTTATTCAAATCATGCTCAAATACAAAATACCCAAATTTTAAGCCCTAAACTTTCATGCTTGAACCTAGGCTCTTGATGCCATTGTTGGTTTTATTCTAGGTCCCAAGATCATCAAACAAGCATGAAGATGTGTGAAATAATACTATCAAAGAAGTTGCGGAATACTTACATTGATCGGTTGAGACGAAACACGAACAAAACAAGTTTTGGTCCTTCAAAGTGGCGCCCAAACAGTGCAGTCCACTGCTCAAAAATTTCAGTTTTGAGTCTTCAAGAATCCAAGATTTGAGCTCCAATCTTCGTCAAACGATTCCCGGCTCGTGGGTGGGTTTCCCTAACACCTTCGTATAACTCTCGGTGTGCTAGCACTTGGCTATTTGCCACAAAACCCCAAAAGGCATCATCATTCACGCCCAAGCAGTGCAGTCCACTGCCTTGGGCGTGAACTAGTAGAGAGAAAGAGAGGGGATTTGTGATTTAGTTAAGGGAAAAGTGTAAAACATTTCATTATATAATTTCCAAAATTACTAAAATGTTTTACCATTTATTTTCTTTTCCAAAAAGAAATAAAACAAATGTAATAATTTTTTTAATCATTTTACCCTTGGTAAAAAGTGAAAAGGAAAAGCATTTCACTTTTCCAAAAAGTCAAATCTTTTCCCCCCAAAATTTTCCCTCCAAATCTCAAAGGTCAAAGTCAAAGAGTCAAAGTTACTTTTCCAAAAAGTGTTTTGACTTTTATGACTTGCGATGTGATTTGCGATGCGACTTGCGGCACGTGATTCAAAATCGACGTAACTTCGCAAACACATTCCGAGCTCGGTTTCGATAATTCTAAATTAACGATTTTCTCGATGCCTCGTTAATAAATCCAATTTACTAATCACGTCGCTCGAGAATTAATTCTAAATTAATTCAAGTGCCCGAATTAAAATCTAATTTTAATCCTAATCGAAATCCAATTTCGTTTAATATATCGAATATATTATTTATCGATTAATTCCAAATTAATCGTTCTCTCTCTTTAAATTGATATTTTATCCTAGATAAAATATCTCCGTAATTAATCCCAGATTAATTTTCTCTCTCTTCAATTAATCCCAGATTAATATATAATGCGAGTCATACGTCATCGGTGTATCATTGGGAAGCGACCCATGAGATCTCCGGATATGTTGGCAGTAAATTCGGTCGTCGGACTATCCGAACACGTAAGTACCAAGTATTACGTTTTACCAATTTACAAGACAAGGTTGGCCTCTAGCCCCAATTCTCCGGAAATATCCTTACAGGAATATGTGATCTATATCAGGCGTAGTATACGTAGTATTGCGTATTTCGATCCAGTATCGGATGATCACGTGCTAGGCCTGGGGCTGGATATGTGTCTGCCCCGTACGAAGCACATGCCGGATGTCTGGTAACTAGTCTCTATAATCGGATATACATGACCGAGTCATAATATCCCGATAGCCGCGCAGCATATAAGAGCACTAATACCGTATCCTACGTGACCATCATCTCCATATGACTGGAGTGACACTTCCGTCTTGACATCACACCCAATACACTACGATTCTCAATATACCCAGCATCGGCGTACACAGAACCTGTTAAAGCCCTGGACGACCTCAACTAAAGTACATTGATTGTCGCAAGTATTAGCGGTGCAAGTCTCAGGTTAAGACCAAATACACCTACCCTGATTGCAGACTCCCATAGACACAAGGTCATACTACCAATGGGATTCTGCGGTGGTCTAATCCAGAGCGAAGCTGTTTCCCGTACCATCGGTGAAACACAACCTCCTATTACACTTGCCTGAGTATCCTATACCCAGATATACGAGAACTATGCCGTTATGTCTCACATAACACGCACAAGTGTAATACTAGTCTTTTACGCATCTATCGATGTCCAATCTCGACAATGCTCTGACTAGGGATGTTTAATGATTTATCCTTCGTTGATTGATACTGTCTCATATCATTCTCAATCTAGGAACAAATCATAAGGACCTCCCATCATTTTATATCTAAGGTGATCTAATCACAAATGATAGGAGTGCAATCTCATTTGTTACATAGTTAATTTGTACAACAACACTATGATCTGTACAAATAGTGACGCTATGGGTTATAATTGTCCAACAGAAGGTTGCAGGGACCTACGGGAGCAGGTGGAAAACTTGGCTCAAAACGGCTATCTGAATGATTACATCGACCAAGTGGCCATGGCAGCCCGACAACGGCAGGGGAATAGACAGATGTATACTATCGCTGGCGTGAGGACACTGGCCAGAGATTCGAATCGATCGATGAAGACTTACTGTTGGATTCGAAGATCAGAGGTATTAGCGACGGTGCAAGCTCCGGGGGTTCACAGAGGTATCGGTCCCTATAATGTTCACAGATGAGGATGACCATGGGGTGAGTTTTCCCCACGGCGATACACTGATAATCAAATCAGTATTTGGAGGAGCCGAGAAAGATAGGATCCTGGTGGATTTGGGGAGTGCAGTCGACATAATCTTTAAGGAAGCCTTGGATGGTTTGAGGGTGGAGTATGCCACTGTGACCTATGACGGAACTCCCCTGAATGGGTTTGGATAAGCAGTATCGTCCCTTTGGGAAGAATACAGTTGGCCAGGACGATTGGGACTTTCCCCCCGCCCCGGATGATCATGATGGATTTCACAATGGTGGACTGTATGAGTTGTTACCAGGTCATTATGGGCCAACCTTTCATGATGGAAACAAAGGTCGTCATGTCATGCTATTATTTGAAGTTGAAGTTTCCCACTCAAGCTGGGATTATGATGTGTGTGGAAGTCAAAAAGTAGCCATGAGTTGTTTCGCTACCGTCTCAAATGAGACTCTTTGTGTAGAGAAAGATAGCCGGAAGAAGAGTGAAAAGGAAGAGAGTGAGGAAACAGTCGAGTCTTCGAATCCACGGCCTGAAGATTTTACCCGATTAGGGGCAGATGAAGAGTTAGAGTCAGTAGAACTCTTCGGCCCAGAAAAAGTTATAAAGGTAGGAGCAGGTTTGGAGGAAAACCTGACACAGAACCTGCTGAAGTTTTTAAAGCTGTATGCAGATGTTTTGCTTGGGGGAATAGCGACATACCCGGGATAGATCCCAAATTCATCCATCACCATTTAGGCGTGGATCCGGCTCACAGGCCGATCGAGTAGAAGAGAAGAATATTCAATCAGGAACGTTACGAGGCGATAGGAGCCGAAGAGGAAAGGTTGTTAAAGGTTGGTTTTATCAGAGATGTGAAATAATCAGAGTGGGTATCAAACGTGGTCTTGGTAAAGAAAGCCTGTGGGAAGTGGAAGATGTACGTAGATTTCTCCGATCTCAATAAGTCCTGCCCGAAAGATAGTTTCCCGCTTCCAAAAGGGGAATAACAAGTAGATTCGACAGCGTGTCATTGGCTGCTCAGTTTCATGGATGCCTTCTTAGGATATAATCAGGTCAAGATGCATCCCGAGGATAAGGAGAAAATAACTTTTATCATAGGTCAGAGGTTGTATTACTATAAGGTGATGCCTTCGGTTTGAAGAATGTTGGGGCTATATTTCGAAGGTTGGTGAACAAGATTTTTAAGCCCCTCATTGGCAAAACCATGCAAGTCTATGTTGATGACAAGAAAAATGACCAAGAAGCCGGAGAATCATTTGACCGACCTCACGGGGACTTTTGAGTTGTTGAGAAAGCATAATATGGGTTGAACCCCGAGAAATGCGTATTCGGTGTAGCGTCAGGTAAATTCCTATGATACATGGTCAGTGAACAAGGTATAGAGGCAAATCCGCAGAAGATCCGAGCTGTGTTGGAATTTAAACCTCCCAATACGGTCAATGAGGTGCAGAGTTTAACAGGTCGAGTAGATGCATTGAATCGGTTTATTTCCAGGGCGACCAATAAGTGCCATCCTTTTTTTCACGGTAATCAAGAAGGAAAAGAAGGAGATGAGCTGGACTGCAAAGTGCGAGGAAGCATTTCTGTAGTTAAAGCAATACTTAGCTCAGCCCCCACTGTTGGCCAAGCTGATCCCAGGTGAGACTCTGTTTCTATACTTGGCTGTTTCTGAACATGTTGTAGGCTCGGTGCTAGTGCAAGAGGCCGATAAGATCTAAAGGCCGACAAGGCCTTGCTGGATGCGGAGATCAGATATCCGGTCCATGAACTGGTGGTTTTGTCCTGCGTTACGGCAGCTCGGAAGCTGCGGCCTTACTTCCAAGCTCATCCCATTGGGGTCTATACTGATCATCCTCTCAGACAGATCCTGGATAAACCGGAGGTCTCAGGTCGGTTAGTAAAGTGGTCGGTAGAACTGAGTGAGTATGATATATCTTATCTGCCTAGAGCGACGATAAAAGGGCAAGCTCTGGCAGATTTTATGGCCGATTTTATGGCCGAGTTCGCATGACCATAGATTTTGGAAGTCTCGAAGACAGCGTAGGAGTTTTCGGTGGACGGTTTGATCAGTTCAAAAGGTTGTAGAGTCGGGGTTGTCTTGCACAGCAATAATGGTGAGGAGATGGTATGTGCCCTGAGGTTCACCTTTGAGGCCCCGAATAATGAGGCTGAGTATGAGGCCATTCTGGCCGGTTTAAGGCTCTGCGCGGCGGTGGGTGCCAGAGATATGATTGTAAAGAGCGACTCCAAACTGGCCATCCAACAGCTAAAGGGCGAGTTTCAGGCCAGAGAGCCTAAGATGATGGCTTATATAGCCGAGGTGAAGAAGTTGGCTGGGAAAATGGATAGTGTGCAATTCTAGCAGATCAGCCTAGAAAGCAACTATCAGGCAGACTCGCTGGCTCGGATGGCGTCCTTAATTAAATCGGAGAAGCCTAGAACCGTCCCCTTGATCTACTTTCAGGAAAATAGTATTGGGAAGTCGAATGTAATGGAGAGGGATACATAAGGGAATAATTCTTGGATGGATCCGATCAGGAGATACTTGGAGACTGGGAAGACACCTGAAGATAAGAAGGATGCAAGAAAGTTGAGGTATCGAAGCTCAAAGTTTTACTTGGTTGAAGGAGTCCTGTATCGCAAAGGGTACACCGTACTGCTTTTGAGATATCTTGCGACCGAGGAAGCAGATTATGTGTTCAGGGAGATTCATTCAGGGTTATGGGAGTCATGTCGAGGCGCAGTCAATTACGTACAAGGCATTGAGGCATGCATTCTATTGGCTAATTATGCATCAAGACGGGATGAAGGTAGCTCAGAAGTGTGAGGGGTTTCATAAGAATGTCAACATTCATCATCAACCAGCGGAGCAGCTTACCACTCTAGTCAGCCCCTAGTCGTTCGCCCAGTAGGGGCTAGACATCATCGGGCCGATGCCAGCAGGGCAAGGATAGGCTAAGTATGTCATCGTTGCCATCGACTATTTCACCAAATGGGTAGAGGCCGAACCCCTATCATAATCACGGAGAAGAAGGCGGTGGATTTTGTAAATAAGAGTATCATCTGCCGGTTTGAGATTCCCCGGGCCATCATCACCGATAATGGGAAACAGTTCGATAGTACGGGTTTCAGGAAGCTTTGTGAGGACCTCCAAATTAGCTTAAGATTTGCTTCACCTGCACATCCCAAGTCTAACGGACAGGTCGAGGCTACCAAAAAAATAATCAAGGCGAATCTAAAGGCCTGACTTCGATCTTGTAAAGGGTTTTGGGTCGAAGAGTTACCGGAAGTATTCTGAGAGCACCGGACAACCTACAAGGACTCTAGAAGGGAAACTCCATTTTCTTTAGCTTATGGTTGTGAAACAGTAATTTCGACGGAGAACGGGATGATCACCCACAGGGTTCGGCATTTTAAGGCCGAACATAATGAAGAGCTCGTCAGGAATCATCTCGATCTAATCGAAGAAAAATGGGAGAAGTCGGCTATGAGAGCGGCTGTCTATCACAAAGGAATGGCTCGATTTTACGACAAGAAAGTCCAGGCTCGGTCTTTCCTCCCTAGAGATTTGGTTTTAAAGAGGGTCACATTGAATACCCGAAGACCCGAAGAAGGCTCATTGGGTGCCAAATGGGAAGGGCAGTACAGAGTGGTGGAGATAGTAAGATCGGGTACCTATCTTTTGGAGCAGTTGGATGATATTCGGTTCATGAAGCCCTGGAACGCCGAGATACTGAGGAAGTATTTCCAGTAGACCTTTTCTTTGAGCTGTAAATTCATTGGATGACCGGACCAGAATCGAGAAATTATTGTAACGCCTCTCTTGGAATGACCCACAAAGAGTTGTAAGAATGGTGGTAGATCCCATGAATATGAATATGACTCTCTCTTTTGAATTTGAAAACTTGTCCACTTTACTTGTTTAATAATTAGATGAGAAAGTCGTGCTCAATATTCTTGGGATATGCTCGATGAGAATGGGTAATCGGTAGCTAGGAATGGCACCAAACCCGCGGCACGCCAATCCTGGGTGTCATTATCAAACCCCCGGGTGAAAATGTTCTGACCTGGCTCCTTTCACCTTTGAGGATCCAGAACACATCAAGGGACAAGGTACATGTGGGAAACGCGTGAACCACTCGCGGCACGCTAATCCCAGGTGTTATTATCAAACCCATGAGGCCAAAGCGTTACTACCTCATGACTCACATCTTTAAGGAATAAATCGAGTAAACCGGACTCAGGGAGGTTTCTTCCACTGCGATTTGGATGGTGAATCCTGTTGAGAACCATCGGAGCACATGGCATGGGGACGGCCAAAGGGCCTCCATGACCATTGTGGTCCCGGGTAAACCGGACCCAATGAGGTTTCTTCCCCTGCGAGTCAGCTGGTGAGTCCCATGAATAACCACCAAGGGATGGCGCACATGGGGTGTCTTCTTCCCCCGTGGGGTATCTGCCTAACCTATTCGGATTAGGAGAAGCATGGCATGGGGAGGTTTATGCCCTCATTGGGCTTGCAGACTCTAGAGCCACCCAACATGAGGAGGTTTCTGCCCTCAGGGTCTCGACCGTTTACCGATCCGTAGCCCAGTTAGCCGGGACACTGAATTGTAAGGTACAAAATTATGCTTTGGGAGGCAGTAGGTAGGACACTGTCTTGGGGCACCCGAGTTGTTATCTTTTTGGTCTTTGTGGAGTATTTGCTAGGTCACATTCATTGTGCTAACCTTGTTTTATTACCATCTTTGTTTTTGCTGATGTCCGGCAAGGGGACGCCCGCACCGGGATCCGCGGAGCCTCAGTGGTTGGAATTCCTTCCCTCATGAGCTCGGGGCTGGATTCGCTATGGCGATATTGTTATGTTCCACCAGCTCGGGGCTGGACTCGTTCCGCCGAGACTGTTATGTTCCACCAGCTCAGGGTTGGACTAGTTCCGTCGAGATTGTTATGTTCCACCAGCTCGAGGCTGGATTCGTTCCAACGAGACTGTTATGGTCCACCAGCTCGGGACTGGACTCGTTCTGCCGATACTGTTATGTTCCAACAGTTCGGGGCTGATTTGTTCCGCCGAGACTGTTATGGTCCACCAGCTCGGGGTTGGACTCGTTCTGCCGAGACTCTTATGCTCCACCAGCTCGGGGTTGGACTCGTTCCGCCGAGACTGTTATGCTCCACCAGCTCGAGGCTGGACTCGTTCCGCCGAGACTGTTATGTTCCACCAGCTCAGGGCTGGACTCGTTCCACCGAGACTGTTATGCTCCACAAACCCGGGGCTGGATTCATTCCGCCGAGACTGTTATGTTCCACCAACTCATGGCTGGACTCATTCCGCCAAGACTGTTATGTTCCACCAGCTCGGTGCTGGATTCTTTCCACTGAGACTATCCATTTCTTCACATTGGGGTCGGGTTACGTCCCACTGAGTGCCTAACATCAGCGTGAGGATGGAGCACATGAAGGTACCAAGGATGACCCAATCTGTCACTAGGGAAGCTTTCTACATGGTTCTTAAAGCCGACCACCGACTGATTGATATTGCACTTCTGATTTTGTAGTTCCAGGCACCAACTCATACACTCATTAGAACCGAGAACTATGGGATAAATGTTGATGGGGATTTCTACAACCAAGATATTTAAACCGTTCGGTGAGGGCAGAGATGGAATTTCCCTTTTTTAGTGAGGGTAAGATATTTAGAGGTATTAGTCAGTTCTTAGACAGTAAGAGAGTTCGGACAATATTTCCTGAAATTGGCCGACCAGAGGACACAACGAGTGTAAACTTCAAAGGCCGACAACATCAAAGTCGAGGCCAACCACCTTAGTCCGGTAGCTCGGTTTGGGGTTATTTTACCTTCTGGAATAAATTGATGAATTCAGATATTCTAGGTCATGTCGGAACAATTTGGGTGGTTTGGCAAGTCTATTAGTCGACCTCTTGGTGACCGACGCGTGACCAGGATAGATTGGACTTTTTCTTCTGAAATCTACTTTCATATTAGAGATATTACAGACTGTCATCATTAATGATAAAATGTGACAATGTAATTTTACGGCATGATGTGACAGGAAATCAGATGGCAGATTCAACTTTTGGAGAGGCAGCCGGGGTAGAGAACTTGTCAAATTACCGAAAACCTACGGTGCTGACGTAAAAAAGATATGGGAATAATGTCTTGTATTCGTTAGTATATAAATGGACGTTGAATTCATTTGTAAAGGTTGTGGAAATTTTCATTTGAGCATTACTTGTAAGAAACAATACAAAGAGAGCAACCAGCTCGGATTCCCTTATATCACATTTGTAAATTGGTCGATTTAGTAATAAAAACAACACTCAACTTTGTGCCCGTGGATGTAGATTGGATTTGCTCCGCCGAACCACGTTAAAACTCTCTTTTTCGACTTTGTGTTCTCTTTATCTTTTTCTATATTTGCTTTTGGTCTCCTATAACCAAACAAATTCAAGGTCGAATGAGGATTGTCTCGTGAAGGTTATTTCGAAACTGCCTCTGGGACAAAAATCATCCGTCAACAAGGTGTTTGTTATAAATGTGTACGTTGGACATGCAACACTCGTTTTCATTCTTTAGGAATGGTGTCTGAAAATTGTTAAGATAAAATTAAATTCATTAGAGATGGCATGAGTAAGGAATTTTCAGATGACATAACATTGATTCTTGAGATGCATCCTAGTGGATATGTTCATCAAGCGATTCACCATTTACATACACAATTCCAAAATGAAAGACAAAAATACAGTCTCGGAAATCTGACTTTAAAAGATCATGTTTGCCAATTTATAAGAAAATTGGATGGGAAGCCTATCCCCGATCTATAGAGGGCGTTCAAGCCATTACTGGACGTAAAAACAGAGGAAGATGTGAGCCACAATCACAACTACCAATACATATTATTGCTTTGATTTCCTTACCTTTAATTTTTATTTTGATTTGCTTTACTGTTTTGATTTCTTTTATTTTCACCGATAATATTTAAACTTTTTGACTTTCACGATCTATTTTACTGTTCATCTAATACTTATCATTTGGCAGGTACTAGTGCATTTATTGCTCATTCTTTTTCAGGATTTATATATTCAGCTCGTTATTTCTCTCTTCAACACATCCAGATAAGAGAAAGAATAAAAAAATTGAAGCAATTTCAAGAATATGAGTCATTAATATAATAAATAATGTGTTTTGTTTTGATTTTATTTTATGTTTTTAACTACACACAAACTAACAATTAATTTTTAACTAACCAAGTGGAATTGTTGTTTTGGGATAGCTGAGTAAGGAGTTTCCGCTCCTGAGACGTATCTCAGTTTAATTCGTAACAAGTTATTTTTGTTTATTTCTTTTTGAATTATTTAAATTTGTGAATTCTTCATAATATTGATTAAATTTGATCTTCGTATCATTACCAACATACACGGTAATATATGAACATGGGTTGTAAGTGAAAATTTTATAATATTTTGTTCTTTAGTTCATTCGAAGTAGCACCTAAAAAGCAATGGAATTTGTTTTTATAAAAAAAAAAATTATTAATTAATCATGCTTCTACTTAGTAATCGGACATCTTACCTCAGTAAACAGTGATTGTTCGCGTCAAATGGTAAAGCTTGAGTTAATAATATGATGGTAATAATTAAGTTTCTACTTAGTAACCGACATCTTGCCTCAGTAAGCATTGATTGTTAGCAGTTAATAGTAGAACTTTTAACATTTGAGATCCGAGCAATTAAGTCTGTATGAGTGTCTTAACACCTAATGCCCTAAAGTCAACTGGTTTGGGAGTCACTGGCCCAAAGCGTGTTATAAGGATCGAAGATGTTGTGAAAAAAAATGGTATTATTATAAATTTCTATTGCCAAAAATGTGTGAATTCTAATATATGACAAAAATATTACTCTCTTTTCAACTACACTTGTGAGTATTATGGGCATAATGAATTGATTAATACCTTGTTGTTTGTGTATATGAAGAATGGTAAAAAACATAGGAGAATTTACTTATTTGGTAATTTAAAAGAAAAACAATTATTAACTTGGATAAGAAATTTTTTTTAGTTCTACTACTGACTTGTTTATTTTGTTTCTTTTTATTTAGTTTTATGTGATTGATTGTACATTTGATTGACGTTTGTGGGTATCGTCGCTGTAAACCTTCACGAGACTACAACTCGTCCACTAAGGACACCTAGGGGTTTAATGGTTTGTTACACACGCTAAATGCAATCGTGATCCCTACGAAAGTGACTTTGATTAATTTAGTCTTAGTTATTTATTTCATTTTGTTTTTTTTTTAATTTTGCTCGAGGACTAAAAAAATGTTAGGTTTGTGGGTGTGATAAGCGGAAAACAAGTTAATATTTAATGCCCTTTTACTTAATATTTTATAAGTTTCTTAAGTCTTGTGAGCATTTTGATGTTATTTTGGTTATTTTGCAGATATAAATAGCATTGGGACTTAATGGAATCAACTCGGGACTAAAATGACGACATGTGGAATAATTAAGGGCAAAATGGAATTTACAAGAGCATCGCGACGTAAAAGACATTGCGCGTCGCGACGCCGGATCAATTATGCGTCGAAAGTGTATCACCAGTGAATGACGCGTTGATAGTTGGCGCATCACGACGCTGGAGCACTTGCGCATCACGACGCCGACCAGTTTTTTTACCTATAAATAGTAGGCTCAAATATATGAAATTACCATGTTTTCTTCTGGGGATTCTCTGGAAAACTTAGCAGAGAATATCTTGTGTGTTTATTTTTGAGCTTTCTGGTATTTTTTTTATTTCAGAAATAAAATTTTCTGTATTTTTATTCAAAGCATGAGTAAGAAACTTCTTTTTGTTGGGGTAAAGGGTGAAGCTTTGAATATGATAATTTAGATTAATCTCACTTATATTATAATATATAAATTGTAATCTAATACATAATCTAGTTTAATTATTGATAAACATTGTTACCACCTATATGGCTGATTTTATATATTAGACATAGATGAATATCGCCTATATGGCTGGTTTTATGGACAAATAACATCACTGTCTTTATGACTGGTTTTATAAGTTTTGACATAATTAAATTAATTGGGTAACAATGACAATTTTATATATTATAAAAAGTGAGATTTCTATATTTGAAATATTAAAAGTGGATCCCCTAACTCCAGCATTCTATTTTAGTTTAGCTTAGAAGTCTTTAATCATTTTATGATTTTTTGTTTTATTATCTATTTAGTAATCTTAAGTATGTGTTGTAACTAAATACATTATCTAGGGTTGCGATGAAAACTAAGGTTACTAAATATAAATTTAACAAATATAAAAAAAAATAATTTATAAAATAAATATATTTAATTAATAAAATTTTAAAAATAATAAAATTAATTAATTTAAAAAAAAATACATATATATAATGAATTTTGGGAAGATGGATAACTTTATAATTTGTTAGGGGATAATGGGAGGGAGAGTCTGACGGAATGGGGAAAAGCACACATCTTCTACCACCTATGACGAAAGGCCTAGGGGATTAAACTTAGGACTCAAAAACACTAAGAAAAAACTAAAGAGTCACACTCCAGCCAAATATTAAACCAACATTCATTATAAGTTATTTCAATAGTCAAAATCACTCTTCTAAAAGCTCTCTCTTGAAAGTTAATATTCTATTATGCTTCATAAACCTTGCATCTCTTTTATATAAAATATGGGTATGTTAAGTGCCTGTCTTTTGTGGAATCTGGCATATCAGAAAATGCTATATACTCTAAGCTATATCAGATTAAGTATTATTGTCCTCGATGAGCGGATACTGTCTCATTACACTAAGGCAATCAACTGTTCCAATACCTTGTTTTGATCTTATTCCGGTCTCTGGCAATAGAACTGAGATGTACAATCAGATTGATTGCAAAATGGTGAACTCATTTGGAGCTTTAAAGCTATAGAGAGCTGTTGTGTGTCCATAGAGAATACATGAACGTATCAATCTGAGTACTATAAGAAGGTTATGCTGTAGAGCTCACGCCTTATCTGCGGACACACAAAACGGCTCTCCATAGTCTTAAAGGTTCAAATGAATTCGCCATTTTACAATAAATCTGATTGTATAACTCAATTCTATTACCAGAGATCGGAACATGATCAAAATAAGGTATTGGAGCAGAGGATTGCCTTAATGCAATAAGACTATATCCGCCACCGAGTATAATCATACTTAATCTAATATATCTTATAATATATATCATTTTCTTATGTGCCAGATTCCACGATGGGCAAGCATAGAGCATATTCATGTTCAATATAAAAGAGATGAAAGGTTTGTGAAGCATAGTAGAATATTAGCTTTTAAGATAGAAAACACACATTTTATTAAAAGCTTTGAAGAATTGAATTCGTTCTCTGCCTTGAGAATACAAACTGTGTCCTTATAGAGGAAGACATGTTTATAAGATAAGCTTACAACTAGCACACAATAGAAACTTATCGAACACACTAGACACATACAGATGGAATGATAAAATTCCCAATTTGACAAAAGAAAAAGCTAAAGATGTAACTTTAGCTAAAGTAGATTCAACATCTGCTTTACTTCATGAAAAGCAAAAAACTACAAGCAACTCACAAATTTAATTATTACAGACACACTAAATAACTTTAACAAAGCTAAGGGCACGTCTTTTGAGAATGCTGTCTTCATGTGTTATGGCTTGGTGAAAAGATGTAATTGTAATACTCAGAGTCATTAGAATTGATTGAATATCCACAAACACTTTTTCTTTCATGCTTCATTTCCTGAAGGAGATGGCTCAAATGGATCTGGTGGCACCTCAATATCAAAATCTGCATAAGGATCATGTGAATCTTGAAACAAAGTACTGATGGATTCCAATCCTTCTTCTTTACTGACAATGCTTGGGCGATGAGCATCATTGTGCTATGGGACAATAAAGATCTAAGGTTTGGGAACATGGGATGTGGATTAGATTGGTGTTGTGTTTGGCTGGAAATTATTAAGCTCGACAAGAAATTGGAAAGTTCAACAATTAAAGTTGTCTTTATGTAGAAGTATTGGCTTATAAGTTTAACACTTTTGTATCATGCTTCATTTCTTGAAGGAGATGACTCAGATGGATCTGGTGGTATCTCAATATCAAAATCTGCATAAGGATCATGTGAATCTTGAAACAAAGTACTGATGGATTCCAATCATTCTTCTTTACTGACAATGCATGGGCGATGAGCGTCATTGTGCTGTGAGACAATAAAGATCGAAGGTTTAGGAACATGGGATGTAGATTGGATTGGTGTTGTGTTTGGCTGGAAATTATTAAGCTCTACAAGAAATTGAAAAGTTCAACAATTAAAGTTGTCTTTATGTAGAAGTATAGGCTCAGAAGTTTAACACTTTTGTATCATGCTTCATTTCCTGAAGGCGATGGCTCAGATGGATCTGGTGGCATCTCAATATCAAAATCTGTATAAGGATCATGTGAATCTTGAAACAAAGTACTGATAGATTCCAATCCTTCTTCTTTACTGACAATGCCTGGGCGATGAGCGTCATTGTGCTGTGGGACAATAAAGATCTAATGTTTGGGAACATGGGATGTGGATTGGATTGGTGTTGTGTTTGGCTGGAAATTATTAAGCTCGACAAGAAATTGGAAAGTTCAACAATTAAAGTTGTCTTTATGTAGAAGTATTGGCTTAGAAGTTTAACACTTTTGTATCATGCTTCATTTCATGAAGGAGATGGCTCAGATGGATCTGGTGGCATCTCAATATCAAAATCTGCATAAGGATCATGTGAATCTTGAAACAAAGTACTGATGGATTCCAATCCTTCCTCTTTACTGACAATGTCTGGGCGATGAGCGTCATTATGCTGTGGGACAATAAAGATCTAAGGTTTGGGAACATGAGATGTGGATTGGATTGGTGTTGTGTTTGGCTGGAAATTATTAAACTCGACAAGAAATTGGAAAGTTCAACAATTAAAGTTGTCTTTATGTAGAAGTATTGGATCTGGGAAACTTCTCCACTCATATGCTTGGTTTTGTGTCCATAATAGTTTTGAAACATGATGTTGAAAAAAACGTCTGTGCAGAATCCAAACCATAATGACTTCAGAGGAAACATTGAAAGGCTTGTGCCAGATGTCTTCTCGGTCCATAATCTTCTGGATCTTATCTCTCCACCACTGGATTGAGTTGAACCATTCTAGGAAGGTCCAAATCAAAGAATTTTTACACATGTTATTATGGAGATGTTTAAACATACTTCTTACTAAAAAAAAAATCTCATTGCATAAAACAATAAGACACCACATGAACCATAACTCTTCTGAAATCATACTCATGGATGAACGGAGGTATAAACCTGTGATAAAATGATGGTCATGGTAAAACTTTTTGATGGAGGATGGGTTTTTTCGAAGGTGTTAGACCTTAGACTGAAAATGGACCATATTATTTTTGGCTAGGTTTGTAATTTGTTTAGGATGGAGAAGGTCATTACATGAGGAAAATATTTTTTTCCCCGTAAAGATGGCAAAGTTGTGGGAGGAGAAAGTCTGGACGGACTAGTCATAGAGATGAAAGGAATTGAGCTTACATATGTGATGAGTTTGACAGCGTAAATCATGGACAAGGTTATAGTCTCGTTTTATATGATAAACAATGAAGCCATATTTGGAGAACCATTCTTTAAGTCTTAAAAGCCGTTTTTCTGGGAGTGTCTTGTTTTTAAATTTAAAGATTTTTGGGAATGATAAATTGTCTATTCGAACTAAAAATTGATAACCACTCAATCGGAATTCAAATTTCTTAATAGCGTATTTAACAGCTAGAGTTTCTTTGTAGGTTGTATGGTATTGCTTTTCAAAATCTTTAAATTGGCCACTACAATATCCACATAGAAATTCTTTATCATCAATCATTTCAATAAGTACAGCTCCCCAAAAATCATCACTTGAATTATTTGCAAATCATTTTTCCTATAAAAATTAAATTCTTTACAGTTGTAATCTGTGCAGGACCCTAAGGTTGGGCATTCTTTTTGAAAAGTTTGGACAGCTGGTTGGTATCTTTTGAGATGTGTGACAGAAACATCTTGAGAGAATTCACAATTCCAAGAAATTATTGGATCTGCTTTCTGGACAAATTCTCATCAGGGAAGTGCAATAATTTTTTAACAATATAAGGACCTGATAAGCTTTCCATCATGAAATTCCATGCTAAGGAAGTCGATACTGATTTGATCAATATGGCTTTTCTTTTCTAAAAGAATTATTCTGTGATCATGGATTAAAGCTTAAAACTGTTCAAGTAATTGATAATGGACTTTTTGATCTTTAGAGAATAGTTGGATGAAATCAATGTAGATGAGGCTCTAGTGTAGAATGGGCTCAAAGAATTTTGTCGTGTCCTTTAGAAATAAGGAAAGGGAAACTTTGAGACCGAAATGCATGTTGATCCATTGGTAATGAGTATTTGGAATACAGAAGACTGTCTTTCTATCAGAAGAGTGAATACCAAGTTGCCAAAAACTAGCTTTAAAGTCAAATTTATAAAAGATATGGGCTAGCGAACAAAAAGAGAATTGATCTTAGGAAATGGAATTTATTATCTTGAAGAAAATTATTAAAAGGCTTGTAATCAATAACAAATATTTTTTTCCCGTAATCTGATCTTTTTTCACAAAAAAGACTTGGTAAGCCCAATCTGACTTTGTAGGCTCTATAAGACCTTGTTTTAATAACACATTACATTCTTTCTGGGCCAAAAGCAAGTGTGAAAGAGTTATTCCCCGGATTGGTAGCTTTGATAGAGTTGATATCTCATTGAGGTTGAAAGAGAGCTTTAATGACGAAAATTGAGTTTTTTCCAAAGATGGAATTGATGGTTAAACTATGCATGAGAATCATAACATGAGGATAACCGTTCAGTGGAAATGTGAGAGTAGTCTGGCAGAACTTCTGAAAGAGCAAAAAATTTAGGGATTGTGATGTTTGACAGATCATTTGAAACAGATTCTATTAAGAAAAAATTATAGTTTTTTGGCCTGATGATAAACATCCAAACCAATCAACAAATCTTTGTTTGGAAGATTTGTACCTAACACTATGGTCCACACTATGCATTCAGGAAAAAAAAAGGGATACCAATTGGTTTTTTTGGTAATAAGTTCGGTTTTGAAAATTTTTCCATCAGCAGCTCTGAGATATTCAAGGTGTTAAGACTAATAGTGTTTTGGTAGGACTGCAGCATTCATTATACTCTTGTGAGCACTGGTATCAATGAACCCTATGAGGAAAATTGGTTTTTTCATATTTTGAATGTAGGATTTGGAATGGTATGGCTGGGATGAGAAAACAAGGATGTAATCAGTGATTTCATCTTCACTTTCACTGAGAGAATTTAAATCTGAAGAGGAATATGCAATGACAAAGACTGTGCCAGGATTAGATTCTTCTTACTCAGAAAATAAGGATTCCATCACAACATCTTCAAGTACAAGAAGAGTGCTTTGGTGAATTTGATCAATCAGCTTTGCGACTTTGTCTGGCTTAGTAGGACAATTTTTTTAGAAATGTTCTTTCTTTCCACGGATAAAATATTTGTCCGATTTTCCTTTTCCTTTGAATGGTTTCTTCTTGAAGAACTTGAGGTCCGTTTAGGCTTCTTAAACTTCTTACCCTATTTTTGGAAATGAGATTATTTCTTAGAGAGACAAGCACAATTCTTTTCTTTGCACTTGATTTTTAAGTAAGACTTGTTACGAGCAAATTTCAAAGGCTTCTTTTGGTCAAGCATCATTTTAAGCATTTCTTGATTCTCACAAAGTCTATCCAGAGTTAAAAGACACATCTGATAAGGAGTTGTTGCATATCTCTTCGAATTTGAAGAATTGCTCTTTGTACTTCAGGCAAGAGTTCAAAAGGTAGAGAAGCAATATAGGTATGTTGAAAGCTGGCATCATTGGCTCCATTGAGAAAATAGTATCTTTGAAACATCTGTTGATAGTGACACTCCAGATCTTTACTTTTCAAAGAACAACATTTCAACTAGAAGTATTCTTTTTTTGTTTGCTCGTCAATGGCAGTAACATCACCAAGAAATTCAATATGGATTAAGCCGAGGGTTAAGGCAGCTGATTCATATTGAAGAAACTGCAGTTGTCTATAATCTCCAAGAGTTTGGAACCATTCTCGAAGATAATCTATCATTCTCGAAGTACACTCTTTGAGAACACTTTAATTCAGCTTCTGATATGGTCATTTGAAGATCAATCCACGTTGCAAATTCATGGAGTTTATCTCTCCATTTGGGAGGTGGAATTCCATCAAAAGAGAACCATGGACCACTGGCTGGTCTGGAGGAATCTTTGGGAGGTGATTGTTCTCATGTAGTGTCCGTAGGTTCCTCTTCTACTTATTCATTTGAACCAGTAGATGTTTCCATGAGCAAAGTGGTGATATCTGCTAAGTTTTTCTCAGAGTCTGAGGTATAGGTAGATTCATCAGAAGATATCTCTTCTGAATCTTCTGAGAGCGGTATAGCAGGTTGGGAAACTAGTTGATGTGGTAAGGTGGATGAAATATCAGATAAGTAAATGGTGGATTTTTTGTGTTGTTTAGGTGGTGGTTGATGTGTGGAAGGTTCTGTTCTATTTTGGAAGAAGAAACAATAAAGGTAATTGGTTTGGTTATTTGAGGTTTTTGAGTTTCCATTTTCTGGAAAATCTCATAAGTCATTTTGAAAAGAATTGGTTTCTCAGGGAATGATGGTGGTTGATAATAAAGATTGTATGTAGGGAAAGTTAGATATAACAGAAACAGGTTTGGTGATGGCTATAACTTTTATTTTTGCTAAATCAGATTTCAATCTTTTGATTTTTGCTTCTTTATTATCGAACTCACGACCAACAAACCAAATCTTTGATGTTGTAGCATTTGTCAAAGATCCGAGTGTAGTTGAGCAAGTTGACACTAAAACTTCTAGTGTAAGTGTTGGACCTGTGTTGAAAGAGTATCCACTCTTTCCTCAATGGTTTGGGTTTTGTCAACCAAATCTTCCATCTTTGCATCAACCTTTTGGAGAACATTTTGAGCTCTAGCATTTTAAGTATGCCAACTCAAGACAGTTTCAAAATGCTGTAGTTCTTCTAGCTACCCATTCGACATGATAATAGTCTTTTGGACAAACAGTTTAAATACCACTTTAGTATGTGGATCTGTCTATTTGGACAAAGATATGAATTCAACATGATAAGATGTTGATTCAGGTTGAAACATCATGAATGGTTGTACAAGATGAAGAGATTATGGTTTGATCAGCTCGGGTTTTAGCTTACTCATTTCCTCAGAGTATTTCCAAAGCTCTGGTAAATAGGCATAGGCTTTTTCTATCTTTTCTTTTTCAATAACCCAAGAATGGATTCCAATCCATGGACTAGGAGAATCTGAATCATCCTGTTTACGAGGCTTTTGTGGTTTGCATGGGGAATGATTCTTTCTGGATCTTCTCCTCAGGTTCTTCACAAGGGCAACCCAAATCACACATATGGGTGTCAGGAACATCCAATATAAAGGAGTGAACAAGAATCTCAACTCATTCTCGATGATACTGTAGTAACTAGAGTGATCATAAAGCAGAGAAGGGTTGGCTTAGGATGGCTACAAGGACTGGGTTTGGAAAAGATTGTTTTTATAATACCGTCATTTTATCGGTGGAAGTTGGATTCAGCTGTTTGAATGAGTTGATTGTTTTGATGAAATCTTTTATAGTTGGTAAGCCAGTGTAAAGGCATAAGCTGCAAGAACTCATCTTTTGGGATTTGTATGATAGTGGGTATGTTTTTTTGTACCTTTTATGATTATTAAGACATCAAAAGAGTTTTAGGTTTGTAAATCCATCGCATGGTTTTGAAGGCGATAAATTATCTAGTGGTGCAAGGTGGCTATTAGGGAAGATGGACTTAAATCGGCTCTTATGATTTGGCTCTGGACTTTTAGGGTTGTAAGAAGATTGAGATCTTTCAGAGACATGTTGAAGTTTGGGTAAAAGGTTAAGATCACACTTCTAGCATAAAGGGTAGTCAAGACAGTTCCAATCACTACATATTGATACTCCACATGTCTTGTATCTAGAGGAGAAAGTCTGGATGTTATAGGAAGACCTCTTCTTCAATGTAAAATGAGAGCAAGTCGTACTGCTTCTAGATGTAGATGAGTATATCTTTTTCTTTACTAACCAGAAACTAATTCTGGAGGGATTTCAAAAGTGAGATGTTGTGCATATGAAGTTGGTTGCAAAGCACACTGGTCCAATCTGGATGACTAAACATATTCTTTAACAGATGGTCGTCTTGTAGACACAAGAGTTCTAACACTGTAAGTAATAGATCATCTGTGTTTATGGATGTTATATGGGATAATTAAAGGCATGACAGACTCAATTATTTAAATATCTTCTAAACTTAAGAGTATTCCATAAAATTCTCGATTTTAGAAAAAAAAGTTTTTGAACAAGGTCGAGGAAGAGATAAAGAATAAGAAAGTCTAATAGGTTCTAAGGTGGTACTATATGCTTCAGAATTTAATGTTAAGGATATAGTCATGATTATATGAATTTCTCCTCTCCACTCACCTCTAAAGGTGGACAAAATAATCATACCGAACCATACGAAATCAAAAATATCGATTCAATTCGATTTATGTGAGTTGATTAGTGGGTTGGGTTTGAATTGTAAACCAGATCCGTAAACCGAAAGATTTGTAAAATCGTGTACCAAACTTATTGATTTATGGGTTAATTTTTCTAAAAAATCGCTTAGGTTCAGTTATGAACCGAACCGAACCGAACCGAACTGTTAAAACCATCGGTTCGACTCGGTTCTTATGTTCTTGAACCGATCAATTTTCGGTTCAATTCGGTACTCCGAACCCAAATCAACCTTTGTCCACTCCAACTCACCTCTATTCTACTATACATATACCCCATTCTGGAAATAGCAAAGTAGCTCTGATACCAAATACGAATGCTACATTTTCAAAAAGGGTATCAAGTATGGTGGAATAGAGGTGAGTGGAGAGGAGATTTTCATACAATCATGACTACATCTTGAACAGTAAAATATTTCAATATTTATATCATATAATTTATATTTTAAAGTTCAATATATAAGGTGCAAGCTTCTTCACTCTCCTTTTCTTTTGGTGTAGAAGATTGTTTTTCTCTAAGGTTAATTGATGTGTCAAGCATTGTTAATTATTAAAACAATTTGATTTTTTACTTGAATAAAAAAAATACTTAAATTATGATAAGATTTTTTTCAAACCCCACTATTTACCAACCCTATTCTTCTCCGTGAACTAGAGAGAGCATAATAATTATAACAAAAATGATACTCTTACAAACAAAAATCCAGAAAATAAATACACTCACTGTAGCTACAGTGATTCTACAGTAATCATTGTAGCTACAGTGAGGGGAGTGTATTTATTTTCTTTTCTGGATTTTTGTTTGTAAAAATATCACTTCTCTAATTATAAAGAAGGTTTTATTAAGTCTACAGGTACCCCGTCATTTCATTTATGGATTTTAAAATTCGACAGATGTAAAGAGTAGTAAGAAACAAAAAGAACAAACACACAACATTGACTTCATTTTGTTCAAGTCATGCATGCATTATACATGTCCAAATACATCTTTAACCATAAATCACTCTCCATAAATTATTTAACTCTCATCGCAACCACCACCTTGACTCCTATATTCTACAACAACTAGACACACAGTGAGTATGCAAGACAGGCTATGTTCAGAGGAAGACACCGTTTAATTTGCTATCATGCTTTGTTTTTAAGAGGAATCAAATCAAGCCTTGCTATCAATGACCATTGACGCTGGTTCCTGTTTTTCCCCAGAACTCTGCATTTTCACGATACACACACACACAAAACCAAATTAAACCCATCAGGAATGTTACCTTAAAAAGTACTTTGAATCTCTGCAAAGCTGAACCAATTGATATAGACAGTCTGGATTTCTGGCAACTTACAGCCGACTTTGTTTGCTCCAACTTGTTCATCTTCGCAAAAATGCTGCCATAGAACTGTGCATCTTTCTTATTGTACTCTCTCACTTTCTCCTTCAACAACTTGTACTCCATTTTCACATCCCTAGCAGCAATAATACAAATTCAATAATGGAATTAGAATTTGCTTGTATCTAAACAGAATATGTAACATTGTGGCAGGCCACAAACGTTATTCATTTTCAAGTAAACAATTCAGTTCTGTGCTATTTTTGTATGTATCCGTAGTACACATGGGCATCTCATCCTGTAAACACTAGTTCAATCCTTTGTCAGTTAACTATGTAATTACCTTGACACACATAAACCACATAATCAAGATAGATCACTGCCTCGCATCAAGGACATGACTCCTCCCCCATTTGTCATTTATACATTCAACTTTCTCTATTTGTTTGTTCTTATTGTTCTAACCAATTAGACTATCACCTGAGCAATAACTGTGTCTTTCCTCTTATTAACAATAGGGTTTTTATTTTTAATTTTTTTTCCTGTTTCCGTCAATTGAGATATGAGAAGGCACATCACATAACGGAGCAACTCAAAATAAGGTGAAACAATCAATTTTATGCATATAGAATACGAATGCAGCACTAATATTGAAGAGGAGTCCTTTAATCCAACTAGATAAACAATGAGAAAAGATAAGGATGCAGTATTATTTTATTAACAAAACTACAAGCTTGGACAGCATACCTATTGTTTGGATCAATTTCAAGTGCCTTTTTTATATCCAGCTCAGCCAAATCCAAATCAACAAGTTGAATATAAGCGTGTGCCCTCCTATACAGTGCTTTCACATTCCTACTGTCGAGTTCTAGCACCATACCACACAACTTCTCAGCTTGCTTGTAGTCTTTAAGTTTCAGCTTGCAAGCTGCATTGTTCAGATAGCAGCTAATTTTCAGAACCTTAGCCTGCTGTTTCTCCTCATCGCTGAAAGAAGAATCGTACTCTATGTACTTCACAGCCTGATATCACGTGAAAACTCTCTTCAGCGGTCAAATGAAAAATACACAAAATTTTCCAAACATCTCTCTGACAATGTCTACACTAATATACCTTCTCATATCTCTTTGAGGCTTTTTCATATTTACCAGCCTTAAACAAGGCATTTCCTTCTTCTTTTTTCTTTCCTGTTGCTTCAATTTTTTCCTGAGTGTTCATGTCCCAAGATTCTTTCTCCTGCAACCCATAATGTAACATTACAAACTGTCCTCAAGTGGAGAAACACATTCAAAAGGCAAAAACAGATAAGATAACCACACACTTACCTTGACAAAAGAAATCATCTCAATTTCATAGAATAATGTTGATTTAGCAGGGACAGCAGCTAATTCTTGCTGAGAACTAGATGAACCAAATGCATACTCTGGCTGAATGGTAACAAGGGCGACTTCCCCTTTCTTCATAGTCTTAACAGCTCTGTCAAGCCCATCAATTACTTGTTCTGCCCACAAATAACAAGTTACATCAGGCACAAGCTACCACGATAGGATCTTTTTCCTATAGAAAGCATTCAGTTTTACCCTCATCTGTTTTGAACTCGAATAGCGGATCTTCATTGTAACCCTTCTTCACAAACACAGTCCCATCCTGCAACTTCCCAAGTAATTTCACTGCAAAATAACAGGACCAATCACATAACTTGAGTTTTACAAGCATTATAAAATAAAATAAATGAGAATGTGAAACTCTTAAACTCTTTATTTTGTTACCTTGAACCACTGCACCATCATTTGGCCTTTCATATCCCTCTCCCTCCATCAAAATCTTTTTCAAGACCTTCCTGTCCTTGGTAATGTCAGAAACAGTTTTCCAGGAAACCAGCTCGAGAGTTATCTGGAGGGTAGCATTTGAAGGCACTGCGCCTTCATCACCTGTTGCCGGCCTGCCATTCTCCCCAAATGCATCTACGAGAAACAAAAATCAGTAGAACTTCAAAACGCAGCTCAAAATGGCATAAGCATAGAGGAATCAAACTCACATTCCGGTTTTACAGTCAATAGCACTTTCTCCCCCGTTTTCATTGTTTTGACAGCTTTGTCTAGGGCAGGACAGAAATATCCTGCAAGCAGAAAAGACACAATATACATTAGCAGTTACTTCAAACTGCATAAAGGATTCAGTGGAACATGGGAGTCCAAACATACCATCTCCAACGGTGAATTCCACTCCATCAGATTTCGAAATGAGTGTTCCATCTTCCAGATGAGCTTCATACTTGACTGTAGTAGAGACAATTACATATTGTAAGAACTGCCAATCAATTTTTATCAAGTTTACAGTGCCAAATAAGAAAGAGTGATAGATAGATGATTACCAAATACTTCATCCAAGTCTTTCGGGTTCTCCCATTTTTCCCCTTCCACAAGTATTTTCTTAAAGATTCCTCCATCCTTGCATATATCCTTGACGCTTGTCCAAGACAACAACTCGACATCAAACTGAAGTGTTGCATTTGGAGGAATCGTTGGAGGGGATCCAGAATCTCCATAAGCCAGATCAGGAGGTATGGTGAAAATAGCATTCTCACCCTTCTTCATGGTTTTGATACCTTCATCCCATCCCTTTATCACTTGACCTGCAATTAGATCAATCACGTCTAACTTAGTACTATTGTAACTATAAATTGACAGAATGAAACATTCAAATAATTAATTTGGCTATGCATATAACTTTTTTCCCGGACAATGGAGTCTCTGCCCTCATGGAAAGTCATGTGGTAGTAATTAAAACAATATAACAATTTGTAAAAGTTTCTGTAAGAATTCAAGCATTTTAGAATCTTTTCATAATCCAACTCTCAGAAATCAGTCAAATTCAAATGGAGATCATAAGATTATTCAGATAAAATGTCAGTCATACAAAATAGACAAGCTTCAATAGCTGCAATCTCCACCACACAACTAAAAAAAACATCAAGCATGCATGCATTATGAAATTACCTCGGCCAAGCTTGAACTTGAAAGGTGTTCCGCGATCACGGCTACAGTCAAACTTAGTTCCATCAAGCAAAGTCCCAGTGTAATGAACTGCCAGAGCCAAAACCAAAACCAAAACCAAAGAACCCATTAAAACAAACGCTCATGGAAGCACTCAACACTCGATGAAAAAATGAAAAGGAAGTAACGTAATCGACTAATCGTTAATGTACCTTCAACTTCATCACCAGAACCGGGAGTCTCCCAACCTTCACCTTCCTGAGGAGCTTCTTCTTGAGCCCATTCTTGCCAATCTCCTTCTCCTCACCCACCTTCAGAATTGGGCTCACTGGGTCATCATCATCATCTCTGGAACGCCGCCCATGTCCACATCCATTTCCTCCTCCATGTTGCTTGTTGTTGGGAACTCAAAATCATCATCCATGTCGTCAGCGCAAGAGAAGATCTCGAAACTGATCAAACGAAAATGCAATGACAAAGTTTGTTTCCTTTTTTGTGAATTTATCTTCTTCTGCGTTGAAGTGCAGGTGGAATGGGGCATTTTATAGGAGTGGGGGACGACTGAAGAAGAGTTTTGGTTGAGTTTCTAGAGAGTTCTATATATAATTTGACAGAAATGCCAACGACGGATTTCTCCATTTCAATAAAAATAATGCTACATGAACTGCTGACACTTTCAACATCGAATTGATATCCTCTAATTTTCAAAATGATAAAATAATTATAAATTTTCAAAATTTACTTTTTATTTTTTTCATTTTATTCACTAAAATATAAAAATTCGATGCTCATGAAATGTTGATTTGAAATTGTCTAAACAAAATTTCAATCAAATTTTAGAATTTTTTTTTAAATAAAAAATTGGGATTTATGATAAAATCTTGAATCTCAAATTAACTTTTTTCCCGGATAAAATATTGTTTAGAATCTCATTTAATTTTTATTTAGGATAAAAAAAATTATCTCAAATTTTCCCATGTCCTAATTGAAATTTTGATTTTACTATCACCATACCCTTTTTTTTTTTTATGGATGACAACAGATTAAGTATAGCCCGTTTAATCAATGGATATGAAAATTATCTATTTATCTACCTCTAATTCATATAGGGATTTAGCCTCTATTTGAATGAGATACTGTTAGACAATTATGACCCATAGCGTCACTGTTTGTAAAAGACATTGTGTTTTGTACAAAATTGACTATGTAGTATTGAAATTGCCTTTTATCATTTCGTAATTTATTTACTTTGATATATAAATGGTAAAAGTGCATATGATTAGTTCCGGATTGAGATGATATGAGACAGTATCAATCCATAAAAGGTTTAATCATTAAATATCTCTAGTCATAGTATTATCGAGACTGGACATCGATAATGCGGTATAGACTAGTATTGCACTTGTGCGCGTTGTGAGGGCATAACGGCATAGTTCTCATATGTTTAAATATAGGATATTTATGCAAGTGCGATAGAAGGTTGTGTTTTACCGATGGTACGGAAAACAGCTTCGCTCTGTATAGACCCCGCGGAATCTCATTGGTAGTATGTATATGTGTCTATGGGAGTCCGAGTCAGGGTAGGTGTATTTGGTCTTAACCTGAGACTTACATCGCTAGTACTTGCGACAATCGGTAAACTTTGGTTTTGATCGTCCAGGGGCTTTAACAGGTTCTGTGTACGCCTCTATTGGGTTTATCGAGAATCGTAGTGTATTGGATGTGATGTCAAGACGGAAGTATCACTCCAGACATATGGAGATGATGATCACGCATGGATTCATAACTAGTTCTCTATTGTGTTGCAACCATCGGGATAATGTGACAAGTTCATGATTATCCGATTCAAATAGACTAGTTGTTTGATATCTGATATGTGCTGCGTACAGGACAGACACTATTCCAGCCCCAGGCCTAGCACGTGACATCTGATACTGGATCGCATTACAAGATACTAGGTATTCTACGCCTGACATAGATAATATATTCCAGTAAGAATATTTCTGGAGAATTGGGTAGGCATGGTGCTTTGCTAGAAGCCAACCATGTCTTGTAAATCGGTTAGCACGTGGTACGAGGTACTCACTTTATCGGATAGTCCGATAATCGGATTTACTGCCAACATATCCAGAGATATCTTGGGTCGCTTCCCAAAGATTCACCGATGACAGTTGACTTAAATTAGAATTAATCTGTGATTAATTTAGAGAGAGAAAATTAATCTGGGATTAATTGGGGCTTTATTTAATCTGGGATTAAATGTGTTCAGTAGAGATAGAACGCGATTAATTTGGAATTAATCGGTAAAATAAATTTAATAGTTAAATTTGATTTTTCTATTTAATTATTCAAATAGGCTAAAATTAATATATCAGATATATTAAAATGATTGGATTTCATTACGAGATTAAAGTCGGACTTTAATACGAACGAACGAATTAATTTAGAATTAGTTCGTGAACGACGTTCGTAATATATTTGCGAGGCATCGTTATTTAATTAAATTAGATTTAATTATTTAGCGACGAAGGTTCGTTTAATCGGATTAAACGGAACCGAGCCACGGCAAATGTTCGTAGAGATATTTGAATTTTGAATTCAAATATGTGGAGCCCATGTGTGGTAGGTGTACTTACCACCCAACTACCTTGTTTTGCTTTTTGAGAAACCATTTACCCACACCTACCAAGTTTAGGGTAAAAGTGAAAATGGTTTTACCAAAAGGTGAATAACAAAAGGGGTCTCTACACTTTTGTAACTTATGCTTTTTCATTAGATGAAAATTAAAAAACCCTAGAGAACTCCCTAAGGTGGCCGAAACTTGCTTCTCATTTCTTTCTTGGATTTGTTTTCAAATCAATAAAAAGCTAACACTTTGGAAGTTAACAAAGGTGATAGGGAAACTACTTAAAATCTTGGAATCATCAAAAGGTTGGATCTTGGAGATCTTCCTCTCAAATTTTTAAAGCTCTATCCATTCATTGTAAGTTTATTCCGCATCTTATAATGATCATATTATATGTTTTTCATGCTTATTAGATCCTATGAATGCTCTAGGAACACTTAGAATGGTATCAGAGCCTAATTTAAGCATGAAAATTTCTAGGGTTCTTGAACCTAAAATTTGGGGCTTTATATTTTGAACATGATTTTTTTCAAATTGATGCTTTGAGTATGTTTACAACATGATAACTTAGAGTTATGCATGATTAGATTTGAAATAAATCAAAAGAAACAAAAATTAAAAAATGTTACCTTGGCCGAATGTGAACTGTCCATGCACTGCAGTTTTTTATTTTTTGTAACATGAAATAATATGTTTAGATGCATGTTTAAATGTTGATAGTTGGTTTAATTTGATTAGAATCAATGTCAAAATGTTCATGTTAAAATCAAAGTGCATGTTGAGCATGAAATGATGTTCTTAGGCTTCAATATGTCTCAAGCATGCAATGATGTGTTTTGGCTTGATTTTATGTTAAGCATGAATTATTGGATCAAGCATGAATTATTGGATCAAGCATGATTAATTAAGTTAATTGATATTTTGGAAATATTGAGTTTAATTAATTAATTATGGCTAATACACTTTAATTAAAATAATTGTGATATTTGGAATATTATAATTATGATAATATGCCTTCAAAATGAATTGGGCTAAAAGTGTGTATTTGAGCCTAATGGGCTTGTTTTGACCAAGTTTGGTTTTGAACTTTTGGATTGGATCCAATTGGGCCCAAAACCAATTCCATGAAGTTCAAATACATCACTTGGCCCTTTAAAGAATTTAATTGGGCCTAATGGGCCTAAATTGATTTGATGGCAATAAGGTGATTCCTATTGGGCCTTGGTATTTTGGGTTTGATCCATTAAGACCAAAGCCCATGCCTTAAGAATCAATTAAAAGCCCATGCCTTAAGAATCAATTAAAAGCCCATTGGACTTTAATTAAAATGACATTGGATGTTATTGGGCCTTTAAGACCCATCAAGATTGGATTTGGAATCCAAGTCTTTAAGGCAAATATATAAGTGTAAATATTTAATTTGGAATTAAATTAGAATTAGTATTGAATACAAATAAATTGGATTTAAGTTATAATTCGATATAATTCAAGAATACGTACTTAAAAGTATTTATTCTTAAACGAGTTGGACTCGCGCAAATCAAATCATTGTTTGAACATTGGATGGTCATTAATCAAAGATTAATTAATTGGATTAGATTGATTGAATAACATGTTTTGATTGAATACATAAATGTGTTGTATGTATAATGTATATTAGATGGATATTAGAAGGGCAATGACAATTTTGGAAATTGTAATAAATTTAGAATTTATTAAATTGGGTCTGCGTGTCCAGCCTTTAATCTATTTACTCCTTGTAATTCTCTTCTCACATATTCCCCTCAATGTAAATGAGGTTTCTTTATTGTATTTTGTAATCGGGTAGGAGTTAGAATAGTTCTAGTCGGGGAGAGGAAATGGAGCGATTTGTTCTAGGAACAATCTGTTTAAATATCCATCCGCATATCGTTATTAATTTACTTTTGCGCCTTATGATGTTTTAGAAGCATGCTTAAGGGTGTATGATGAGACCTAATCAAAGATAATAAATTGGACGCCAATTTACGCGAAAAACCCTCAAAAACATATTAAGCGTTTTTCCTTCCGTTGAGTGATTCTTACTCAAGATCCAAAGTTGGCATTGGTTTGTTGGCCAAAGTCAAGACATTTGTCAATTGCGGATGTGTTTGAATCATGAAAGTTTTGTTCTATATCGGTGTCTTGTCCAAGTTGTGATTTGTTGGCCAAAGTCAAGATCACTTCTTGTCCATCGACATTGATTACGAAGCTTTCCATGTCAACGGGTCCCGCTTAACTGGAATCATTAAGCTTGTTGTGCAAAAGCCAAGGCTTAGTTGATTCAGAGGAAAAAGGTTAGGAAAATATATTAGATATATTGGCATATATACTGTATATATGTTTCGAACTTGGATGTCCACCTAGCGGATCTAGGATTGGATGAGATCCAATTGATCTTCGAGATCTACCTAGTTAAGTTTCATACAGCTTGTTGGCCAAAGTCAAGGTTGTATGTTATTTAACGGGATCCTAGCCCACTAGGAAACTATATTTCCCGAGTACTCAACAGAGGGTTAGAGGCTCGCCGAAAAATTATGGGAGGCTAGTATTGAATTTGCTATTTCATTCAGATACTTAGCTTTACGCGCTTTCAAATAATTTCGTCAAAATTACTTTATTAGTTGGACTAATATATTGTTATTTTTCTATGTAACAGTTAGACTGTACCCATTATCGTTGACTAGATAGTTGGACTATCGTAGTCAAGATGACAGGAAAGGGAAATGTCCGCGACATTATCATGGGAGAAAATGTCTTTAAGGGCACGAACTTTGCAGATTGGGAAATGAACCTTAGGATTGTCCTATGTTCAGAGAGGCTGTTGTATACTTTACAAAGACCTTTTGGGCCTAAGCCCGGACCGAATGAGACACTTGAGCTGGAGCTTTGGAAGACTCACAGCGATGATTGTGACACAACTCAGTCCATTATGCTTGCTTCGATGACTCATCATTTTCGTAGACAAAATAGGGACTTGGATCCTTATAATATGTTAGCGAGGTTGCAAGATCTGCATCGCTCTAACAAGAGGATGCATAGGTATGAGTTAGTGAGGAAGCTCTTTCGCTCACGCATGACAGAAGGCATATCTGTTGACTCCCACGTGGCACAGATGATTGCTGACATCGATGAGCTGGCCAACATGGGGATAGTCTTTGAGGCAGAGATTACTGTGGATATGATCTTGCAATCTCTCCCCGATTCCTGGAGACAGTTCATCATAAATTATAATTTGATGAACAACAGTTATACTCTTGGAGAGTTACTGTCAACTCTCAAAGAGGTTGAGAATGAGCTTCAAAAGGGAAACAAGCGCGAGGCGCACTTTGCATCGACATCTCATGCACATAGGGCTGGGCTAAAGGCAATTGGAGGTGTGAAAAAGAAGAAGCATAACAAAAGGGACAAGGCCAAAACGTCAAAGGCTTCTGGGAAGCCAAAGGACAAATATCAGGATGTTTGCCTACAGTGCGGCAAGCAGGGTCACTGGAAGCGTGACTGCCGCGAGTACAAGGCGCTTCAGAAGGAGATTAAAGCGGGCAAGACACCGGCTTCAGGTATGTTTGTTATTAAAATAAACATGGCTACTAGGGGTGTTCATAGGGTCGGGTCAACCCGCGACCCGACCCGACCCGCTCGAGTTTATAAAAAAATTTGCGAAATTTTAACCCGACCCGACCCGACCCGAATTTTTCGGGTTGCTCAACGGGTTTGTTATCATTGACCCGACCCGACCCGAATCTATAAAATATATATTTTTTTATTATTTTCCTAAAATATGTATTATTATTTTTAAAATTTTTACTATTATTTCATTTGTTTATTGTTTTTTTGTATTAAAATTTTATATATATGATATTTTTGGGACATAAAATAACAAATATTAATATTTCAAAATAATTAATTCATTTTTAAAAAATTATTTTTTTTTTAAAATGACCCGCTACCCGACCCGACCCGAACCCGATCGGGTTCCACCTCACCACGACCCGACCCGCGACCCGATTTTCCCCCGACCCGACCCGATCGGGTCTAACAAAATTTCAAAAAACCCGACCCGACCCGACCCGTGAACACCCCTAATGGCTACTTCTAGTTTTAAAAATTGGATTTTTGATTCTGTTTGTGGTACTCACATATGTACTGATGTGCAGGATCTGCAGATTAGCAGGAGACTGACCTCAGGAGAGATTGATCTACGCGTTGGAAATGGGGCACCAGTCGCCGTTTTGGCCGTTGGCACTTTTGTTTTAGAACTGTCTTCGGGGCATGTACTTAAACTTTCAGACTGTTATTATGTACCTAGTTTGACTAGGAATATTATCTCTGTATCTTGTTTGACCCAATGCGGGTACACTTTTGTATTCCGAAACACTGGGTGTTTTGTTTATAAAGATGATTTTGAGATATGTTCAGCTGATGCTAATAATGGTCTTTATATTTTGAATATAAATCAATCTCAAACTTATAATGTAACAAACAAAAGGCTCAAACTAAGTAACAAAGATGAAACTTATATATGGCACTGTCGTCTGAGACACATTAACAAGACTCGCATATCCACACTTTCGAAGAGTGGGTACTTGGACGGATTTGATCCAAATTTATATAACGTCTGCGAATCTTACTTATTAGGCAAAATGTCTAAATCACCTTTTAGCGGTAAAGGTGTACGCGTCACCGAACTGTTAGCCCTCGTTCATAGTGACGTTTGTGGGCCCATGTCTAGCCAGGCTAGAGGTGGATTCGAATACTTCGTAACCTTTACGGATGATGCATCGCGTTATGGTTATGTGTATCTCATGAGACACAAGTCGGAAACTTTTGAGAAATTCAAAGAGTTTCGACACGAAGTTGAAAAATAGACCGGCAAGAGTATAAAGACATTACGGTCGGACCGTGATGGCGAATACTTGAGCAATGAGTTTCTAGATTACTTGAAAGAATATGGTATTCTTTCACAGTGGACTCCTCCTGGAACACCGCAATTAAACGGTGTATCCGAACGGAGAAACCGAACTCTGTTAGACATGGTAAGGTATATGATGAGTCGCACTGAGCTACCTATTTCCTTCTGGGGATATGCATTAAACAGTGCAATTCTTATTTTGAATAAGGTTCCGTCAAAGTCTGTACAACAGACACCATATGAGATATGGACAGGAAAGAAACCGGGTTTCTCATTCCTAAAGATTTGGGGATGCTTGGCATACGTCAAATGTTTGGAAGGTACCAAACTTGAGCCCAAATCGGATAAATGCCTATTCGTAGGATATCATAGGGAAACCAAATGATATTACTTCTATCACCCACAAGGGAACAAAGTATTTGTTGCTCTACATGCGGTTTTCCTTGAGAATGAATTCCTAAATGTAGTGTTTATTGGGAGGAAAGTAGAACTCGATGAAAATCGGAGTGATACTGTTCCTGGCATAGAATCCTCAACGGAACAAAAACAGTCCATCCGGGATGAGACTGTACCACAATCTTCTATTACACAAGGACCGCGTAGGTCGGAGAGAGTCAGGAACCAACCTGAGAGGTATGGGTTTCTGATCTCACCTCATGTAGATATTAATCTCATTGAGGATGACGAACCGGCTACGTATGAGGAATCGATACAAAATATCGATTCCGCTTTATGGCAAGAGGCCATGAAGTCCGAAATGGATTCCATGTACACCAACCAAGTTTGGACACTGGTTGATGCACCAGAAGGCGTAAAGCCTATTGGATGCAAATGGATCTTCAAGAAGAAGATCGACATGGAAGGCAACGTGCAAACGTACAAAGCTAGGCTTGTAGCGAAGGGGTATCGTCAACGACATGGTGTCGATTACGATGAAACTTTCTCACCCGTTGCCATGATTAAATCCATTCGGATAATGATTGCTATTGCTGCATATTTCGATTACGAGATATGGCAGATGGACGTTAAAACCGCTTTCCTTAACAGAAACTTTTTGGAGGATGTTTATATGCAACAGCCTGACGGTTTTATGGTGCCTAGACTTGCAAACAAGGTTTGTAAGTTAAATCGGTCCATTTATGGACTGAAGCAAGTATCGCGGTCATGGAACCAATGTTTTAATGAGATCATAAAAGAATATGATTTCATTCAAAACAATGATGATCCTTATGTATATAAGAAGGTTAGTGGGAGCGCACTGACATTCATTGTCCTTTATGTTGATGATGTATTGCTTATGGGCAATGACATTCCCGTGTTAACATCGGTGAAAGCTTGGCTTTCGTTAAAATTCTACATGAAAGATCTGGGAGAAGCAGCCTTTATTTTAGGAATAAAGATCTACATGGATAGATCTAGAAATCTGCTTGGACTCTCCCAGAGCACGTACATTGAAGAAAATGTTGAAAAGATTCAACATGGATCAGTCCAAGAGGGGACTGTTATCAGTGTCACATGGCATCTCTCTATCTAAGTACATGTGTCCTAAAACTCAAGATGAGAGAAACAGCATGAGTCGGATACCGTTCGCCTCGGCAGTCGGATCGATCATGTATGCCATGATATGTACACGACCTGATGTCTCGTATGCTTTGAGCATGTGTAGTCGCTATCAGGCCGATCCAGGTGATGGTCACTGGATGGCGGTTAAGAACATCCTTAAGTATCTTAGACGAACTAAGGATGCTTTCTTAATTTATGGAGATGGAGAAATTGAGGTAACTGGGTATACCGATGCAAGTTTCCAAACCGATAAAGACGACTCTAAGTCGCAATCCGGGTACATATTTTGTTTGAAAAACGGAGCAGTATGCTGGAAATCTTCCAAGCAAGAGACTGTTTCCGATTCAACAATAGAAGCGGAGTATATTGCAGCAGCTGAAGCAGCAAAAGAGGCAGTTTGGATCCGTAAATTCCTAATTGGATTAGGAGTAGTTCCGTTAGCAGCTGAGACCGTTTCATTATTTTGTGATAATAACGGGGCTATAGCGCAGGCTAAGGAACCACGGTCTCATCAACGTTCCAAGCATGTTCTTCGACGTTTCCATCTGATTCGTGAGATCATACATCGTGGCGATGTGAAGATCGAGAAGGTCGCATCAGATGACAACATTGCAGATCCGCTGACGAAAGCTATTTCACAGCAAAAGTTTGAGAAACATATACATAGTTCAGGTGTTAGATATTTGAGTGACTAGCTATATGCCAAGTGGGAGATTGTTAGACAATTATGACTCATAGCGTCACTGTTTGTAAAAGACATTGTGTTTTTGTACAAAATTCACTATGTAGTATTGAAATTGCTTTTTATCATTTCGTAATTTATTTACTTTGATATATAAATGGTAAAAGTCCATATGATTAGTTCCGGATTGAGATGATATGAGACAGTATCAATCCATAAAGGTTTAATCATTAAATATCTCTAGTCGTAGTATTATCGAGACTGGACATCGATAATGCGGAATAAACTAGTATTGCACTTGTGCCCGTTGTGAGGGCATAACGGCATAGTTCTCATATGTTTAAGTATAGGATACTTATACAAATGCGATAGGAGGTTGTGTTTTACCGATGGTACGGAAAACAGCTTCGCTCTGGATAGACCCCGCGGAATCCCATTGGTAGTATGTATATGTGTCTTTGGGAGTCCGAGTCAGGGTAGGTGTATTTGGTCTTAACCTGAGACTTACATCGCTAGTACTTGCGACAATCGGTAAACTTTGGTTTTGGTCGTCCAGGGCTTTAACAGGTTCTGTGTACGCCTCTATTGGGTTTATCGAGAATCGTAGTGTATTGAATGTGATGTCAAGACGGAAGTATCACTCCAGACATATGGAGATGATGATCACGCAGGGATTCATAACTAGTTCTCTATTGTGTTGCAACCATCGGGATAATGTGACAAGGTCATGATTATCCGATTCAAAGAGACTAGTTGTTTGATATCCGATATGTGCTGCGTACGGGGCAGACACTATTCCATCCCCAGGCCTAGCATTTGACATCTGACACTGGATCGCATTACGAGATACTAGGTATTCTACTCCTGATATAGATTCTATATTCCAGTAAGAATATTTCTGGAGAATTGGGTAGGCATTGTGCTTTGCTAGAAGCCAACCATGTCTTGTAAATCGGTTAGCACGTGGTACGAGGTACTCACTTTATCGGATAGTCCGATAACCGGATTTACTGTCAACATATCCATAGATCTCTTGGGTCGCTTCCCAAAGATTCACCGATGACAGTTGAGTTAAATTAGAATTAATCTGGGATTAATTTAGAGAGAGAAAATTAATCTGGGATTAATTAGGGCTTTATTTAATCTGGGATTAAATGTGTTCAGTAGAGATAGAACGTGGTTAATTTGGAATTAATTGGTAAAATAAATTTAATAGTTAAAATTTGATTTTTCTATTTAATTTATTCAAATGGGCTAAAATTAATATATCAGATATATTAAAATGAATTGGATTTCATTACGAGATTAAAGTCGGACTTTAATACGAACGAACGAATTAATTTAGAATTAGTTCGTGAACGACGTTCGTAATATATTTTCGAGGCATCGTTATTTAATTAAATTAGATTTAATTATTTAGCGACGAAGGTTCGTTTAATCGGATTAAACGGAACCGAGCCGCGGCAAATGTTCGTAGAGATATTTGAATTTTGAATTCAAATATGTGGAGCCCATGTGTGGTAGGTGTACTTACCACCCAACTACCTTGTTTTGCTTTTTGAGAAACCATTTACCCACACCTACCAAGTTTAGGGTAAAAGTGAAAATGGTTTTACCAAAAGGTGAATAACAAAAGGGGTCTCTACACTTTTGTAACTTATGCTTTTTCATTAGATGAAAATTAAAAAACCATAGAGAACTCCCTAAGCTGGCCGGAACTTGCTTCTCATTTCTCTCTTGGATTTGTTTTCAAATCAACAAAAAGCTAGCACTTTGGAAGTTAACAAATGTGATAGGGAAACTACTCAAAAGCTTGGAATCATCAAAAGGTTGGATCTTGGAGATCTTCCTCTCAAATTTTTAAAGCTCTATCCATTCATTGTAATTTTATTCCGCATCTTATAATGATCATATTATATGTTTTTCATGCTTATTAGATTCTATGAATGTTCTAGGAACACTTACAGATACCAAATACATGTATCCATACTCGATCTGTTCAACTAACAATCTATAAAATTGTCCTCTCACTCACCCTTAATGAACCGAAATCCCACAAGTCATGCAGGGATTTTTGTCATACATACGTACCCTTCATATTAGACCCGGCCACCGATTTAGTTCGGTTCCGAACTAGAACTGAACCATCCAGTTCACAGTTTCGTGCTTGTGGAACTGGGAACCAGAACTGGACAAGTCGGTTCTGGTTCGGTTTCGATTTTTTCAATTAATTTAAAATTTTAATTTTAATTTTTTTTAAAAAAATAAAAATAGGATATGAAATTATTAATTTGAATTTATATTACATTAAAAATAAAATAAAATTGTTTGAACTTAAATTTTTAAAAACTTAAGTTGTCTACGTATCTTATTAGGGTGAGAGTAATCAAAACTTACGTAGCTCAATTATTTTTAGATAGTTCCTCATTATAATTATTTACTCATCATCGTTATTTATGTCTGTTGTTAATCTTTCAGCTCTCGTTTTACTTGCACTTGCAGATGCATTGTCGAACAAATTTTCAAAGTCATTAGGGCATTTTCTTGTTACTTCATATCAGTTCGGGTCCAATCATCCACACATGTTGTTACTTCTAAAGTTCTTGCATGTAATGAAAATTGTATCGCTTCCAAAATATTGTCGCTTAAGTTGAAGGCTTGTTCGACCGTAATTGCGGAAACATATGTTGACATCACCTTTTTAGCAATAATTGATAAAACGTGATAGACATTTTGATGTCGATTCTACCAGTCAAGTACTTGGAAAATTTTACTTACTAAACTTTCAGGAGGAAATTCGAAATTTGTTGATAAATAATTATCTAATTCCGGGTTGTTATTCGTGATTTCCCTATGTTTTTCATTCTGTTGTAATAATCAATGATCACATATACTAAGTCTTGAATGTATTACGAGTTCACTACTAGATTGTTCTGATGATTGCAAGTTATATATACTGACATAATCATTAAATAAATCTATTAAATCATATTTTATTGCATATATTATTTTTCTAAAATTAGTTTCATCATCTATTCCAAAAAACATCATAATAAGTTTGTAAGCCACTATTCAAACCTTATAATTTAAATTTAGAATAAAAAACTGTGGAAATAAGATAAAGCAATAGAATGTATTTAAAATAAGTCAATCATTCTATCTTCATAACAGTAATTACTTTAAATAAAATAATATCATTAACATTTTAACTTTAAGCATGCTTATATACAGTAGCAACAATATTCAAATATTCAACAAGAAATAAATTTATTGTAAAATAATAAACTTCACTAAAAATATTTATTGCATCATTAAAAAATTTTAAAATTTCTAAATTTTTCATAAATATCCCATTAACTATGCAAAAATGTTATATGTTGAATATGTTGGGGAAAAAACTACATAATACATCTTTTATATTGAAGATAAGTTGTGATGAAAAGCTTGAGTTAAAATAAAATAAGTTGAATTCCAACGAGTAGGAACATCTCGTGAAAATTTTACTGATTTAACACCATTTAATTTACAAAACTTGGTTCATTCTCTCATATTAGAATATGACTAAATACAATTAAGTGCAATCTTAATAGGATTAATGTGATGTTCTAAATAAGTCAGACCATCTTGAACACATAAATTAAGGATATAACATGTGCAACGAACATGAAAAAATCAACCCCTCAAATTTAGTTGACATATTTCTTTTAAATTTATAATTGATGCAGTATTTGTAATGTATTGTCAAAACCAATTGTTAAAATTTTACTTATTGATGAACATTAAAAAGTGTACACTTAATAAAAGAGAAACTAATCATTTTACACTTATAATTTCATTAATTCTCTTAATTTAACACATTTGTAAAATAATAATTTAATTTATTTTTTTTTTATATTTTTATTGTCATTTCTATTTCTTATGTATGTAAAAAATTACTTTGAATACATAACTAGAAAAACGGATGTGACATTTGGATTTTAGAGGCTACAAACTTAAAAGGACATTTCAACAGTATATAATTTCAGAAATTCAAACTTTGCGTAATTTTCAGATAAAATAAGACTCAAATATCTACAACTTTGTTATTTATAATATTTTCTAGTTCTGAATTTTTCAATGCCGAAATTGATAAAAGATCCAAAGTGTGTTATATGTAATTATTAAAGACAAAAAAAAGGCCAAAAAAATAAAAACAAACTAAATGTCAATCCACCGAAAGTGGATTGACATCTTCTCTCCAACACTTTACAATTTACAAATTACAAAACTAACAATTTACAAAGTGAAGTGTTGAGTGCCTATATAAATAGAGGAGCTCAACACCTCTTTTAGCAATCCGAATTTCATAGTTTTCTCTGAAAATTTGTAAAGTTCTAGATTTCGTGTGTTTTATTTTTCAAGTTCTATTGTAATTTTTTTTTCCTTTTCAGTAATAAAATTATGCAAGTTGTTATTCAAATCATGAATAATTAATTTCATCCTACTGGGGTAAATAGTGAAGCTTTTAATATAAAAATATATATTAATCTTACATATATTATAATATATGAATTATATCTAAAGATTAATATTTAATTTAAATTTGGATTAATTATTGACAAACTTTTTGTTACCGCCTATATGACTGATTTTATTTATCTGACATAATTGAGTACCTAAGTGTACTTGTTATAGACAAGTGTTATCACAATCTTTATGGCTGGTTTTATATATTTTGGCATAATTTATTCATGAAATAAATTAATTGGGTAATATTGACAATTTATATATTATGAAAATTAAGATTTCTCTAAATTTAAAATATTAAAAGCGGATCTTCTAACCCCAATATTTTATTTTATAGTTGCTGTATATTTTAAAATTGTCAATCACCTCAAACAATTCATTCTTTTTATTTTCACTCAAATTATTACTTTATCTTATTAAATATATTTCTTGTGGATCGACCCCGGACTTACCGAGTTATTTTATTACTTCGACACTCTTATACTTGGGAGTAAAAAATCACTTTGTGAGTGTGTCCAGTTTTTTGCGCCGTTGCCGGGAAATAAATTTAGTAGAAATAAATAATAATTTATCATCATTGTTTTTTTTAAAAAAATTATGGCTTGAGTAAGAAGTCATTAGATAATATATCATTGACTCTTGAGACTCATCCTAGTGGACTTGATAGATTGATTCGCAATTTACATACATAATTTCAAAAAGAAAGACAAAATATAGTCTCGAAAATCTGATTTTAAAATATATTATTTACCAATTTGTAAGAAAATTAGATGGGAAACATATTTCCTACCCATAGAGGGCGTTCAAGCCTTTACTAAACGTAAAACCAAAGGAAAATGTAAACCACAATCACAACTACAAATACATATTGTTTCAATTTATTGCTTTAATTTCCTTTACTTTAAATTACTGTTTTAATTTACTTTAATTGACTATTTTGATTTCCGTTACTTTAATTTTGCCGACAGTAACTAGACTTTTTGACTTTCACGATCTATTTTATTGTTCATCTAATAATTTCCATCTTGTAGGTACTAATGCTTTTATTACTCACAATTTTTCAGGATTCATAAATACATCTCGTCATTTCCTCTTCGACACATATCCAGATAAGAGAGAGAGAGAGCAAAAATGGAGAAAACTTTAAAACGATGAGTCATTAATATCTGTGTATTTTGTGGAACTGGCTCTAGAACTAAACCAAAAATTGTTGAGGTTGCAAAAGAATTAGGTAGAGTTATGGCGGAAATAAACATGCATTTAGTATATGGCGGTGACAATCTTATATTGATGGGATGTATTTTAAAGACTGTGCAAGAATGTGGCAGTCAAGTTTGGGATCATTACAAAAACTTTGGCAAATGAAAATCTCATCAGAAAATCAAATGGAGAAGAATACATTGTTTCATATATGTCTAAAATGTTAGTGTTCCTAGAACATTATAAGGATCTAATAAGCATGCATAATATAAGAGTTGATCATTATAAGGTGCGGAATATACTTACAATGAGTGTTGGAGCTTTTAAAATTTTTGAGATCTTGGATCTCCAAGATCCAAGCTTTAGGATGAATCCAAGCTTTATGATGATTCCAAGCTATTGAGGAGTTTCCCTATCACCTTTGTTCACTTCCAAAGTGCTAGCTTTGTTGATTTGAAAAACAAATCAAAGAGAGGAGAGTAGTAGAAGTTTCGGCCAAGCCTTAGTAGTTCTAGGGTTTTTTTTGTGTTTTGTGTCTTTGTCACAAGTGTTACCAAAAATTGAAATGCCTTTTATTATTTACCAAAAGGTGAAACCATTTCACCTTTTACCCAATACAAGGTAGAGATTGGTAAGTGGTATTCATTAAGACAAAACAAGGTGGTTGTGTGGTGGGAACACCTACCACACTTTTGGCTCCAAATATTTGAATCCGAAATTCAAATATCTCTACGGGCATTTGACGCGGCTCGGTTCCGTTTAATCCGATTAAACGATCATTCGTCGCTAAATAATTAAATCCAATTTAATTAAATAACGATGCCTCGTAAATATATTACGAACGTCGTTCACGAACTAATTCTAAATTAATTCGTTCGTTCGCATTAAAGTCCGACTTTAATCTCGTAATGAAATCCAATACATTTTAATATATCCGATATATTAATTTTAGCCCGTTTGAATAAATTAAATAGAAAAATCAAATTTAACTATTAAATTTATTTTACCGATTAATTCCAAATTAATCGCGTTCTTTCGCCACTGTACACTTTTAATCCCAGATTAAACAAAGCCCATATTAATCCCAGATTAATTTTCTCTCTCTTAATTAATCCCAGATTAATTCCAATTTAAGTCAACTGTCATCGGTGAATCCTTGGGAAGCGACCCAAGAGATCTCTGGATATGTTGGCAGTAAATCCGGTTATCGGACTATCTGATAAAGCGAGTACCTCGTACTACGTGCTTACCGATTTACAAGACATGGTTGGCTTCTAGCAAAGCACCGTGCCTACCCAATTCTCCAGAAATATTCTTACTGGAATATATAATCTATGTCAGACGTAGAATACCTAGTATCTCGTATTTCGATCCAGTATCAGATGTCACGTGCTAGGCCTGGGGCTGGAATAGTGTCTGCCCCGTACGAAGCACATATCGGATATCAAACAACTAG